>NHNU01000010.1:692330-831871 GCA_002785985.1 Microcyclosporella mali
CGGCGGCAGCGGCAGCGGCGGCAGCAGCTTGGCAGAGATTCATCGGCGTGATGGGAGGCAACATATCCTCATTTCCTGTGGTTTTGGATCTGTTTTGGGGATATGGCATGAGGACACATTGAAGCCTCTGTGTTGCGCTTGCATTCACTTGTGATGTGACGTAGACTTCGCTAGAGCTGCGAGCAAGCGGGCTCCGAAAGGGGAAGGCGGCGTCGAGGTAATCACTCACATCTACTTTTATTGACTTGCAAACAGAAGTCGAAGAACTCAGCGACCGACTCATCAACAAGGCCACAGACTTCCGCCATCGCTTTGGCAAGCAAAAGCTCACGAAAGCTGAGAAGAAGGACCTGCCGAGACCCAAGCACCCGGATCTGCTCGACAAGCCAGACACTGGAAAACTGCGCAAATTCTGGGACGCAGTCAAGACACCCGAGCGAGAATACGACCCAATCAGTCCGGAACGTGGTGGACGTCTGCCGCAGATCCAGGAGACTGCAGCCGAACGAGATTCATCGCCACTCATCCTACGCCGCGAAATGGAGTCCGCCTACCTTGCGCCCGGCGCCCGGATGCTGGCCGACGACCGCGACAGGAAGCGCCGCGTCGAGGATGCCAAGGAAATGTCGCGAAAGGTGACCAGCAATGCTGAGCGTGGGAACAGAGAACCTCCACCTTACGAGTTCCTCGAGCTGATTGGTAAGGGAGCTTTTGGCCGAGTCTACAAATGCCGTTCTAAGAACACTGGCGAACTTGTGGCTGTCAAAATCACGAACGTCGATGAGCAGGATTGGAATGACAGGGCCGAGAGTTCCGACGACACCATCCCAAGCTTCAAGAAGGAAGTCGCTACACTACAGCAGCTCAAGGACAACCATGTCAAGAACGTCAACATCATCCACGACGCCTTCGACATTTTTGATCAGCTGTGGATTGTTGCCGACTACTGCACTGGTGGCAGTGTGCGTACCTTGATGCGACCATTGCAGATTGGTCTTCAACTGAACGGACTCAACGAAGAGTACATCATTCCAATTGCACGAGAGCTCGCCATTGCCATCAAGGGCATTCACGACTTGGACATCGTCCATAGAGACATTAAAAGCGCCAACGTGTACATCACAGAGAATGGTGATATACAGCTTGGCGACTTTGGCATTGTCGCGTCGGTCGACCACAGCAACAACAAGCGAAAGACTGTCATCGGAACGCCGCATTACATGTCTCTCGAACTGTTCGAGGCCGATCTCTCACATGGAGGATATGGCAAAGAAGTCGACATCTGGGCTTATGGTTGCACGGTCTACGAAATGGCCATGGGTGTTCCACCCCTTTCCACAACGATTCCGGAGCAGATCCCTGACATACTGAAAGAGGATCCACCTCGAATCGAAGACACTCGTCTGTCGGAGAACTTACGTGACCTGATCAACACGTGCCTCACGGTTGATACAAAAGCTCGGCCAACCATCGATATAGTCTTAAAGCACCCGGCGCTTGCCAACACGAGCAAAAAGTATCCGACTAGCAAGCTAGTCGAATTGATAGCCAAATTCAAGTTCTGGGAACACGGTGGGGGCTCACGCTCATCTCTTTGGATGGCAGGGCCGCGCGATGTTACCGCCATGCACAACCGCACTGACGAAGATGATGAAAGTGGAAGTGAAGTCGATGAGCTTGATGACTGGAATTTTAGCACCTCAGAAGACTTCGACAGGCGAATCAGTCTGATACCAGATTTGGACAGCAAGGGCCTATCTTACTTGGAGGCACCGGCTGGTGCAGGACTCCCTCCTGCGCTTCCACCTCTGCAGACTAAAGATTTGAGTGTCGCGGAACGAGTCAAGCAGGAGCACCAGGAGCGCACAGAGAACAGAGGTCGGGACGCTCTCGCTCCTATCTTCGACATGACTCGACCATCTGGTTATTCGATGACCCCGGTAGAAGAGCCTAGTCCAGCTCGACCTTCAGACTTGCCTCTACGTAATTTCACGAGCGATGCTCCGACCCGGGAGAGCATGATTGAAATTGACCTCGACTCGGCAGATGTCAACGCTACAGCTACTTCGACATTCGCCCTGCACATGAATGCTTTGAGCGAGGACACCGTCCGACCGGCTGGCCATAGAATGGTCCCTGACAACGACGATGACGACGAGGAGTACGCATACGCACAACCTAGTGATACTGCATCTGATAGACGCAATACCATGGAATGGACCTTCCCACAGACAGCGCAGCCGAATCGAGCTACCATGGACTGGACGTTTTCCACAGCGCAGCCTGCTCAGCCAGACGAGCCAGAATTTTCCATGAATCTTCCGCGGGTTGGACATGATGGAGAGCTAGCCCCTGACTTCCGCCCAAGCCTCCGGCATACAGCAACTGAGCCAGTCGGTCATTTCCGAGATTTCTCACACAACATGAGGTCTGCCATTACCTTGCCAGATCGTTCATCTGTCGCCTCGATGATCGACCTTGACCTGGGGCTTGCAGAACCCGTTCAGCGCGATCACGACCCAGCGGATATCGTGCGGCCTAGGACTGCCAGCTCAGCGGCCGGATCTACCATGAGCGACATGACTTCCGGAAACCCGTTTGATCTCGACGACGATCCAATTCAGAATGAGCTAGATCGCAACCGCTTCTCGTACCATAAGCAATGGCAGTCTGATGGCGGTACTATGAAGAGACTAAGCCACAAAACAATGCCGATGCATGCACGTGGAAGCAGTCTATCAAGCACCGTCTCGGAGACAGCTATGGGACAAAATGTGTATCCAACGCAGACACCGTCGATGTACATCGGACAGGAGTTGGACTTCTCAGACGATACCGACCAATTTCCCAACTTCTCTACCTTCGACAGCTTTGACACGAATTCTGGCTATGTGCAGTCTGCCTCCGACGTGCCACGACTTGGCAATCCGAATTTCCCGCTAGAGCCTGCCTTGCATAGCAATGGTCTCTCGTCTCGTGCGCGTGAGCCCAGCAATGAGCCAACAGGACCCGTGGTCGATTTCCCCATGATCGAGCCTCCTCACCCAGATGCGCTTGCAGAGGATGCTGATCCACAGCTGCTTGCTGACGAGCTGGGCCGATTCCTCAACGACGCCAGCATGAGCTTAAATAGCGTTTCCCAGGCACTCCGCCAGTATGCCAGGTTAGACGATGAGGAGGAAAATGAGCTCAATTCTGACATTGACTCCGGCTTTGACAGCCACCGCGAGGGTACTGAGTACGACAGCTCCAGCGACTATACTTCGTCACGCCAGCCTCGCAATCGCAACCAGTCCAATGTCCGCTCCTCACCGCGTTCACCGCAGAACGATTCGTTTTCATGAGCTACTGGTTGGCACACAAGAATTATAGAACGACGCATCCGCAGTGATGCAGTTGCTCTGAAGATTACGACATCGACGACAAGCTTGATTCACGACTACCACAATTCGCGACACTGACTTTGAGTTCATGGCATGGGTGTTTGCATGGCACTGGTGTGTTGCCAGCATTCTCGCATCGACTGCTTCATGCGGTTGTGTATACTACCAGCCCGCTACGAAGGAGCGATCGATTTCGCACCTGTTTTATTAGCTACCACGAAATGAAGACTATGATGAATCCGGAATTGACTTTCCATTTGCGTTGCCGCGACTCATGCTAATCCTTGAACCATTTATCCAGAGTTATGTACTGCATAGACATTGCAGGCCTTTGACTTACAAGCCCATCGCATTCGCATTCTCATTCACGAAATCTGTGACGAGCGATCGTGAGGCTTGATGATAAGTGAGGTTGAACAAAACAGGAATGGGGAAGCGAAGGATCGGGAGGTTTACGCGTTCAAGCTGACGAACTCCCAGGACGATTCATTAGTCACGCAAAGAACATCGATGCCTTCGCTGTGCAATGCGACAGGTTGCGTCCACCGAGCTGCTCGGATCCGAGCCTTCGGATATGTAGTACATGGTAAAGACAGGTCGACGAAGGCGTGATAAAGTTTCCCTAGACGGACGACTTTGGGCGATCGCTTCCGTCACATGCTTCGCGGCACTGCAAATGCTAGCGTGCGGTCGGTGAAGCTTCATGTTTTCAGCCTTGCGCCAGCAGCTGTTCGGCCCGATCATAGAGTCTACTTCCCAATTCAGCAATGATGCCTGTATGTACGTTTACATGTACTCATGACATCCGAACAGGTCTGTTTCATGAACCATTACTGCACCTGATTGAAGGTCCGATGCCTACGCCTGACCGTGCTTGCACGTCGGACTCAACGCGGAAGTCTCAATGCTGTAGCTGCTGCCAATCACTAACGATCACAGGATCAAGAACGGCGATCACCGCCTTGTGGTCGCAGGTCGAGGCTGAAAGCAGGGGATGATGAAGACGATATAGCGGATGCTATGCGGAATCCTGACTATGAGTATTTTGGGAGTTAACTTTCGACTGTCGTCAAGTCCGAAAAAGAGTCTGGTATTTATGAAGTCCACCTTGTCCTTCGTTCCAAGTCACACTCAATCTGGTCATTGTTTGGACAAGCTCTTCTGAAGACCTCGATCCGAGTAGCTATGCCTGGCCGTCTCCTTGCACTTTTCGCGATAGTCTCGCTCGTCAACGCGGCTCCAGCTCGAATTACTGTTGAGCAGCCGGCTATCCTACAACGACGCCATCAGGGTCAGCCAGAAAAGCGACAAGCGGAAGAGTCTGATGCGGCGCCTCACTGGGGTCTGGGCGTGCCAACGGCGACGGCTGTGGGGCCCCCAGGTGGAAGCGGAAGCTTGAGAGGTTCGCTCGTTGCTGTGAGCTTTCCATCACGCTTGCTAACAGGCTCTACCAGGACCGACTAGTCTGATTGGTTACGATCCGTCATTTCCAGTGAACACGGAAGAGCCAGCCGTCGTCCCTCAAGACCAGTACGAGCTGGCCCCAGGTCAGACTGAAGACATTGATCTGGGCTTGTATCTCGACCTTGCGTAAGTCTTCATGAAAGCTTCAAGCAGTCGCTCGAATGTACTCACGTCCACAGCTCCGTCGAGAATCCTCAGCCAATTCGCGGCTCGACCGACTCCCCTACTGACCCAGGTCCACGAAACCGCCCAGTCGAGGAAGAGAACTCAGACACATACGTTCCACCCGGTACGGATACTGGCTCCGTGCCGCAAGCCAAATGGCCTCTTGGTCTGTCTCACAACCGGCACGGAAGTACATATGCATCTGACTGGGCTCGTCAGCAGAATATCGAGAATCTTCCAATCGCCGAAGCAATGGCTGGAGTCGACATGTACCTTGCACCGAACGCTTATCGTGAGCTCCACTGGCATCAGACGAATGAATGGAGTTATATCCTGAATGGGACCGTGCGGTGGGAGATGCTGTCCTGTCGGTGCTTCGCCGCCTCATGCTAATGTCATACTAGTGTCACTGCGGTCAATGAAGCAGGCCAAACCTTCGTCGACGATCTTCAGGCTGGAGATGTTTGGTTCTTTCCAGCGGGGAAACCTCACAGTATCCAGGCATTTGGCGATGGTTGCGAATTCCTTCTGGTCTTCGATAACGGGGAGTTTTCAGAAGATGGCACCTCGTTAGTTTCGGAGCTCTTCCAACGCAATCCGCTCTCTGTGCTTGCAAAAGACCTCAGAGTATGACATCTTCTGCTTACAGTGGGTGGGTGTCACCATAATAAGCTAACCCTTCTCCCCAGGTCGACGTCAGCGCTTTCAAGAATATTCCCAAAGAACAACTTTACATCTTCCCTGGCACACCAGCTCCAGCGAACATCTCAGAGCAGAATGTGCGTGTGATATCAGTCGGAGCTCTTTCGACAAATAACTGATGTTCCTTCAGGTGACGGGACCGGCAGGCAGCATTCCCAAGGGCGAAACATATTCCTACCATTTCTCGCTGCAGGAGCCATATAGAGTCCCTGGCGGAAGTGTGAAGATTCTCGACACTCAGACATTCCCGATCGCCAAAGATTTTGCCGTCGCACTCTTCACGGTATGGTTTCGGACCTTCCCTCTCCAGTCTCCCGCCACTGATACATCTTTAGATCAAACCCGGCGCCATGCGTGAGCTCCACTGGCACACTACCTCTGCCGAATGGGACTACATTATCGCCGGAGAAGGCCGTCTCACCGTCTACGTCGCGCCAGCCAGTTCCCAAACCTTCGACTTTCAAGCCGGCGACACAGGCTATGTCCCCGTTACTGACGCTCACTATCTTGAGAATACCGGCACCACTGATCTCGTCTATATCGAGGTCTTGCAGGGCGAGATCTACAATGATATTTCTGTCGCGCAATGGCTGGGACTCACGCCGAAGCAGATTGTCAAGGATCACTTGGGCTTCAGCGATGATACGCTGGACAGATTGCCGAAGATCAAGCCGTACATTCTGCCTGGAAATCCGAATCTGTTGACGACGAATTTTACGAGTGAGGCGGAGTAGCCGGGAAGGCTGGCGATCTGGATACAGATGATGGAGCAAATTAGATGTGGCTGAGAAAGAGCTGCTTGATGAAGCTTTACAAATCGCCACGATTGTCAAATACTTTTGTACCTCTTCATACAGCGGGGTTACGGTGGCGGCTATGCTGACCCCTCTTTCCCCGTGCTTCAAATAATTGGAAATATGTTTAATAGTGCCTTCGCTCTGCTTTGCTCCTCCAGGGTCAAGACATTCTCTTGTATTGATCATTGACCATGCCACTAAAAACGGCATATGTAACTGGTAACGAGACACCAAAGGAGTGAATCTGGCGGGGATGAGCTGAATCTATATAGGCGGAGCTAGTGGCATAGGCCGCGCGGTAGCCGAAATGCTCTCGAGTCGTGGGTCAGATCACGTATGGCCCGTACACTCTGATATCAGCTGATTCAAATCAAGCATCCGAGTCGCCGTGGCAGACCACAACCACGCAGGAGCTCAAGAAGTTGTGTCCGCTCTCCAGAACAGTAATGGTCTAGCTGTACACCTGGACGCTGCTGACTGGACTTCTCAACTGTCTGCTTTTCGGACCGCTCTAGCGGCCTTTGACAGCCGGATCGATTTTGTTTTCGCAATAGCTGGGATTGGTGAGAAGAAGTGGATTCCTGATTCGCCAGAGGGCGGATTCGTGAAGCCAGATCTCGAGGTGTTGGACGTGGACCTGCAAGGCGTCTTGTATACGGTAGCGCTTGCGGTGCAGCAGATGCACAGACAAGCTGTTGATGATGAAGGAATGAAGGGGAAGAGTAAGCGTCCTTGATCCGATGGTAGCCATGACCCGTTGTGCTGATGTGTTATAGTCATGGTCGCGGCATCTGTCTGTGGGTTTTATTGTGTGCCAAGTAGGTTCCATGCAGTTTAGGTTGTCCATGTACAAGTTGCTGATACAAGCTGCAGCTCTCCCGGTTTACACAGCAGCGAAGCAGTAAGTCAGGAGTTGAACAGACCAGATGCGCTGGAGCTGACACCCCTGGTCCGCAGCGGCGTAATTGGCTTCGTCCGAAGCTACGGGAAGCTTTTGCCCAGCGAACATATTACGCTTAATGCTATCTGTCCTGATGTGGTCAGGACGAATATCTCGCATAGCACTTTCTATGAGCAACTAGAATCGCGAGGCTCGGTGGTGCCAATGATACTTGTTGTGGAAGCCTTTCAGAGATGTATGGATGATGATATCTCCGGTGAGACGCTGGAAGTCGAACCACGCAGCGGGATTTCGCACAGGTCTGCGCCCGAGCCAATTGACCAGGATGCTGCGGATTGTATGGCATTACTTCATCATCGCGGGTTGGTGTTGCATGAGCCTGACAGGTCATGATGGCATTCTCAAGTCGTGGTGGTCATCCGAGTTTTATATTATCGAGCGTTCTTCGCGTCCAACACGTCTGCAGCATGGCTGGCGTGCGCGAGCAGAAACTTGCAATCTGTAAGTGTATACTTGCAAGCTTTTGTCCATTGCTCTTCCTGCCCAAAATTGCCTAACTTGATGCTGACTTCGCCAATCTTGTCCTTGACTATGGCGTAAGGCATCTTTTGGCCTTGTGATCCTGACTTCGTGGTCGTTTGTTCCACGTGCTCGCCTACTTGCCGCAGACACTCGAGGAAAGCGACCATGGCATTGTCGAAGTTACGATGTAAAAAGTTGAGACCCAGAGGTAAGTCGCCGCTGCTGAAAAGCTCAAAGATGGTCTTTTTGGGTTTGCCGTCCACTGTCGATGCTGTTTGAGAGTATTCGATCTTGACCACCTTCGATGTAGAGCCAACCGGAACAAGTTCAAAGCCTTTAAGCTGAATACCGAGTCGCTCGATGACAACCGTGAGGAGCAAAAGCGCCTGACCCCAGGCCGCATTGATTTCGGGCCAGTCGACAGACTGATCTGGTGTCCTCCCAAGTCGCAAACCGTTGATTGTTCCAAAGGTGCCGTCATGGCCAACACAGAAAGCATCGTTGTAGACATTCGTACGCTGCAAGGCCTCAAGTACCCTGTTGTCGTGAGCCAGCTGGTTCTGCAAGCTGTCTCTCTCTTCCTGAAAAGCTGCTAAATCGGCTGCAAATGCATTCCTCTCGCGCCAGAACTGATCTTCTTCTTCATCCAGCTCCTCAGCCTCAACATCTAGCGCCGTGATTTCGTCTTCCATACGCGCCTTCTCCGCTTCGAGCGCCTCCAGCTCCTCAAGTGCTCTCTGCTCCCGCTGTCGGGCATCGTCTAGATCGCGCTTCGTTTTCATCTTTTCTTCGTCGGTGGGGAGATCTTGCTGTGCTCTCTTGAGAAATCCGACGTAGGCATCCCTCTCTCGCGTGACTTCCGCTTGGCGTCGCTGTAGGCCCTCCAGTAGGAGCTCGGTGCATTCAGAACAGACCGGGTGATCAATATCAGATCGAGACGATAGTATCTCGAACAGGCGCATGATAGTCTCCATTCTTTGAGACATTGTGTTCTCTCCGGTGGCCATATTACCGGGCTCCAGCTGTTTCTTGGCGACTTTCTTTGTGGGAACCGATGAAGCATCGGCAAGTCCATCCATCTGGGAGTCGGTAAGCATGATATAGGACATGTCTGGGAGATTCCTGGCGCCCGATGTCTTCTGGCCCCCGGAAGCATTTCTCTTCTGTATTGGCGGGCCTGCGCGTTGATAGACATCGTCATATTGCTGTCTGCGTTCTCTGGCGGCCGCCGATCGAGGCGCTTCGGGTGCCTTTGGACTCATCACCGGCGCCGCATCTGCCAAGATCTTGAATGAAGCAGGGTTGAGACTGTCAAGAGAGCCATCGATCTTGAGTGGCGTCCTGCATTTCTGGCACTGGAGGCCCGCCGTGCTGCCTTTCTCAGCAGCCATGCCGCAGTCCAGCCAGTAATCCTGGGCACCTTAAGTATGTGTCTCTGCTGGACAGTGTTATAGCGCGATGTCAGTCACGCAAGCCATAGTCCATTTCGTGAAAGCGGGAATGGAGGTCACGATCTGGGATTGTTGGTGAATGAGTATGCTGCCTCTCTGTACCTTACCTGATCCTGGCATGTGACACGGATCCACTCCTAGCCAATGGGCCAGTGCCGTGACCATCGATGATTTAAGGTTTAGCGTGTCTGCTTCTTTGGTGGGGTCGACACCTCTCCCCGTCGTCGCGTCGCGTGCAGCTTCCCGACCCAGTCCAGTGAATAGTCCAAAGCCAAGCACATTCGCGTGCACATGAAGGCCTTCCCATTGCGCATGGCCCAATGCGCCCACCCACATTGCACCGACCATGGCATACAATACCCGCCAAGCTGATTCTGCAGAGGACAGCGAGGTCGATGACTACCAGCAGCTCGAAGTAGAGCGCACTCGCAACGACCGGAAGCTCAAGGCCCGCTTCGAGCACATCTTCCGCAAGTACGAACACGATTTTACTGGTGTGGGAGATGAGATCGACATCGAATCGGGCGACGTTGTCGTCGACAATGGCCACGTGCAGTACATGCAGCATGAGGTGGACCCGGGGAAGAGCGCATCGTCGCGATTCGTGAGGACATTCCAAGAGAAGCTGGAGCTCGAGGATGAGAGCTCTGACTCCGACTCCGACTCCGACAATGGAGAGAGCGACTCAGAAAGTGATTCGGACGAGAGCTGTGAGCAGGATAGTCAGGAGTTGAGTCACTCTTCCGAGCGCCGTGCACAACAACATTATGCTCCCGATCCTCGAGGAGCTGTCAAGTCATTCAGCAAGTTGGCTCGACCAGCTCCTCGCCTCGCTCATTTGCTTGTTGGTGATGGCACAGCTGAACGGCCTTTGAACCTGCTTCACGAGGAGGACAGCCTCGACGATTCGATCGACGAGAACGTGTCCGAGAACGCCCGCCATCCCAATATGCTAGGTCAATTACCAGCTGTGATTGACTCAAAGTCACTACAAGCACGACGGACGAAGCGATCTAACATCGAATCAGACAGCATCCAGGCGCTCGGTGTGAGCATTGCGAATCAATTAGCGCAATTGATGGCTGGTCAGTCCAAGAAAAAGTCCAAGAAGTTGCACAAGAAACAAATGAGAATTAGTCGTGAATCAGCTTGGGACTACCCTGAGATCTCCCGCAAAGAGCGTCGACAACGACGGCGGAGCGTCTCGCCTGAGATCCAGCCCGAGCAGCCGCCCCTCTCACCTACAGCAGGCTCGCCCAGCACAGATTCATTGTGGGCTCCCGAAGGCTCCTTCACAAGACATTGCAAGCGCAGAAAGCTTGATCTGGCTGATATCAGGGGATCCACAACACCTTCCAGCGCGAACATCGACCCTCGGCTATTGCCATCATCAGGGACTCGCAGCGCTAGAAGCGATGCGCGTCGCTGTTGGAACTGTAGCCTTACAGGCTCGTTGACTTGGCACAAAGGCCCGCACGGACAAGACCTTTGCGTGTCTTGCGGAAAGTATTATGAGCATAATCGATGCATGAAGCCTTTTGATTCTCCAACGCCGTCCATTGAAGATGAGGACTCACTAGATCAGAGTCCACCGAGGACACGTGCAAACTCCACATCAATGGCCGAAGCACGGTACGCAGTGCCTGAAGGTCATGTGGAGGTCTCTCCAGAGATGACCGAGTTTGAATCACTGCGTGTGGAGCATGAACGGATAAGTCCTTGGGGTCGACCATTGCAGGGTGCGCTTCAGCCGCAGAGTACAGACCATCGAGAAGCTACACCAGAGTCACTTCCGTATCCGATCTTGAAGAACATTCGGTCGCATGATGTCTGGCATCAGATCCCTGCAGCCACTGCACCTAATACAAACACTGTCTTGCCTCTGCCCGGGTATTCGGCCAATACATCTCGAACACTAGCGAATATGCTGTCGCCCCATGAGGACAGAAGACGCTATTTCACCGCCGAAGAAGACGCCGCCATCATACAGCTAAAGGAAAGAGACGGGCTGAATTGGACGGAGATTTGTCCTCGCTTCCCCGAAAAGACAAAGTACGCTGTTCAGCGTCGATACCGAGATCATCTGAGGGACAAGGATTGTGCGGGGCGAAGGCTCCTGGCCGCAGAAGGCCAGGCTCGACTTGCCTCGGACAATCGACCGACTACACCTCAAGACCGTAAAACAAGATGGACGGAAGGCAACGACGAGCTACTTCTCGAGCTCCGTGAAGATGGAGAGCTTGCATGGAACGAGATCGTGGACCTCTTACCTGGCTATACGCCCAAAGAGCTTGAGGTGCGCTACTATCAATTGACGACGTCTCCTTGCGCCACGACCCAAGAGAGGTTTTCTGCAGGAGAGGATGCGTTGATCGTGCGCCTGCGTGAAAAGGAAGGCCTCACTTGGGACCAGATTTCGAAGAGATGTCCGAATCGAGGCTCGTCCTCGATCAGTCACCGATATAAGAAGTGGCTTGCGCCAGATCGGCGGAAAACCCTGCGCACTTCGCCATACGATAGAGTGCAAGGCACGATAGAGGATCGGCTTCTCGCTGCGGATCCCGAGCTGGGTGGCTGTCGAAAATTCAGCCTAGTAGAGGATGCGTTGATCAAGCGTCTCAGAGATGAAGAGCATCTTCATTGGGACAACATCGCAACCATGGTTCCCGGACGTACGGCGGACAGCATACGACATCGGTATGCATTAAGATTCAAGGGCGATGAGGTCCAGGGGAACAAGATTCGCTACCCAACATACAAAGGTCCAGATCCTGATATCAGGAGGACATTGCCCAGGGACGAGTCTGTTCGCAATGAACCTATCGCTGGAGCCGCCCACGTCGAATGGACTCAGATACCAGAATTCACGGGCGTTGAAAACGTGCAACGCTACCAACAGCCAGCCGCCACGCCCGAACCTACATTGGCATCGAGTACCCGCGAAGCAAAACTGCGGCAGACACAGCCGAAACAGTACGCGGTTGAGAAAGGTGCCAATGTCAATGCATCCTTTACTGGAGCCGACGACTTCCTTAATCTGGATATGCGTGCATCACAAAAGCGGCCGTGGGATCATATTGCTGAATTCTTTCCTGGGCAAAATATCAATTCGGTTGCAGCACGATACCCGCAATCGATGCCAGAGGATGGCACCGGCGATGGTGGTCAGCAGACGTTGCTAGACAGGGAATCCCAACATGCGTCACCAGAAGATGCAGTCTTCCTCAAGCTTCGCGAGAAAAGAGCTGAATGGAACCAGATAGCGGAAGCGTTACCTGATGGGACGGCGGTCTCTGTCAGCGATCATTCTCATCAACACCTTTGCAGTAAATCTCGACATAGCTTACCGGCTAAACTACCATCTACCACATCGCGAGGTCGAACATCTCTACTGCGTAAAGCTTTGGGCAATAGTCTGCGTCGCCGTTCCGACGATGGCGTGCTTGAGATTTCCCGAGACTGCTTTTCAGAGAGTCAAGACGCTTCTTCGGTCCCTCACGGTGACCTGCAGGACGAGCCCTCCCAGCAGCTACTCGACGAGATGCGTAGTCCACCCTTGGCTCCCGGTCGCCTGGACGCTCGAAGAAATGCAAGTACCCATAAGTTCACGGATGCGATCTCGCCCTCTTCAGACGACAGTGACACTCAGAAACTCAAAGAATCAACGCAAGCGGCGACGAAACCTTCAGTACAGCAGAAGAGCCCTTCGCTCTTCGCAGGTATGCGACCGATTGCTGGCCAAGACCGCAGCGAAGTGCGGGCACACGAAGTCTTTGACTCCACCACCAAGACTTCCGTGACGTCTTCAGGCGCGTCGAATATGGTTGGCCGCATTGCCAATGATCCTGTAGTGCCAGTGAGAAGCCCATCCAATCTCCAGACTTCTAAAGGACCGTCGCCTCAAGAGACCAATGCAACTGCCTCAGCAATGGGGAGATTCAATACGCAGCAAGGTGATGCCGATGCCGCCCTTGAGACGACAGGTGGGCAGACAGAAGAAACCGTTCGAAGATGTACACGCTCTGGCAGCTCAAGCACAATGATTACACACCCTCGACGCACCCGTAGCTCGATCTCACGAAGCACAGGCGTGGATGATTCTAGCTTGGGTTTCGAGTCGCCAATGCCGACTTCTATACCGTATCGGGAGCGACAACGGGCACGACGGATTAGCATTTTAAGCCCACCAGATCTCACGTATGCGCAGCTCATTACGGCCGCCCTCAGCGCTAATCCGTCACGTCCTCTGGTCTTCAGGGAGATCTTCGAGTGGCTCGAAAACAATTTCGAGTACTACCACGACAACAAATCCCCTTGGAAAGCATGCGTGCGCGCGGAATTGTACAACAACCCGTGCTTCGAACGTGCTAAACTGGACGGAGGCGGTAACGCATGGCAGCTTAGAAAATACACCCCCCAGCTGGAGACACCGAAGACTGCGGAGTCTTCTCAGAATCGCGATGACAGCCACATTGAGGACAGCGACTCTGACACCGTAGCTGTCAGCCGTGCGCCGAAGCAGGGCAGACTGCGGACGCCCTCAAGACAGAGCGCGGAAGCTGAGAAATTTCTTGCTGAATGTCGAGGCAGGCGGCATAAGAGACCCTTTGCGAGCATACATCCACCAGCAGATGAATACGAAATCCCCGACAGCGAGGATGAGAGCTTAGATACTGTCATGCCAATCAATGGCGAGGATGAAATCACGATGGTGTCATCTCCCCCAAGAGCGGCCGGTCACGGCCGCAGCATGTTGCTGGGCATCGGCCGTGATGCCAACAGTCCGCCAGCTCCCGTACCACACGAAAGTGCCAAAAGATCTCGCATGCCATCCTCCGCGTTAGCGTTGATGGCTGTGGCTGCTTTAAGCAGCTCGCCTTCGTTTGTGAAGCCCAGAACGCCGGCCAGCATATACAAGGCAGCTGAGACTCCCAAGCACATGACCGCTCGTATATCAAAGCAGAGACAGGAACTAAATTCCACTTCTGCCGAAACACCCTTTGTGAAGACATTTACTACGTCTGCAGAGACTCCCGAGCCGATAAGTATCTCTAGAAGATTCGTGGAAACACCGGCTAGAGAGATGGACCCCGATGAGGACGAATTGGCATGGTGATACTATACGAAGCATGACCTACTGCATGGCTGCAGATGCATCCTCTATGCTGCCAGTGGTTTGTCCAATATAGCACTATGTAGTGGGTGACGCGAAGCATGCTCATACATGCGTCCACCGCTAGTTCTTTATCTTATTCGCAAAGGACGAGCTGGCAGTCTAGATGACATTCACTTCAGCCGCCGTGGTCTCACTTTCTTGTCTCCTTCTCAGATCACCCCAGTCAATCATAGTCAAGAACTGCCCTCCTCCGTCTATTTCCAAGATGAGTATCAACAAGCCAGTCGACAAAGTTGCTGAGATGGCTGTGGAGTTCGGACTCGAGTACCATGACACTCAATAAGAGCCGAACAAAAATCGAATCAAAGCAGGCACTGACCCAACTCCGTCGGAACCGCACAGCTCGTCGTCCATAGCTGATGCCAATCGGGCTGGGATTGCTAGGAAAGTAGGTACCAGGAACCCCAGATCGAAGTGCTATCGCGATGGTCCAAGCCGTAAGGATGTCGTTCACAAGTACGCCACCAAGAAGAAGGGCAATTCGTTCTGAACTTGTGCCAGAGCTCATTGTGGTTGAGATTTCAAAGCCATATGGAACTCGATCGGCAAGAAGGAGAAACAGCGCTCCAGGAGGTGTCGAGTAGCGCTTTTCAAGACAGAGGCAGAAGACCGAAGTCGAATGCATCGATGACCTTTGCTTCACTGGAGAGTCTTCAACAGTAATATCGTTCAGTTCAGACAACACTGCAACGATGATTTGACGGCATTCGCTTGTGATGAGAATAAAATGGGGACATCTCCCATGAAGCAATTCTCGTTCGAGTTCGGCGGGTCGATGCCCAGCGCACACGCCAATACCATCCGCGTTAAGCATTTATGTGCCTAAGTTCCCGAACAGGCTTCATCCCTCCACCTCATCAACCAGCTCGAACAATCGACGTCATACATGAGCTCTTCCGAAGAACCCTCTCTCAGGGGATAAATTTGAGGAGAGCGCAACCAGACATCCAATGCTTCAGAGCGATCGAAGTGTATCGCCACATGTTCGATCTTCCAGCCTTTCTCAAGCTCCGAGGTTGACTCTGGAGGACCCTGCTTTGACGTGCAACGGTGACAAGTGTGCTGGCCGTCTCAGAACAGGTCAGTGGGTATCACAATTTCGGGCAACGTCGCCGTAACATGTATTGCGGCGTAGGCTGAACAATTGGTGCCTCATCGACCGCTACCACGTTGGGAGCACAACCACGTGATGACAGCATTCTAACGCAACAAAATCCAATCTTTGGTAGAAAGTAATCGAACGAGGAGTCACGGAATTCCAAGACATCATTGCACTCTATGCCACGAATCGCGGAGTCCCAAGAAATCATTACGCTCTGTGCCAAGCACAGTAACCAGAGGACCCTGAACCACATCTTGACCTATCATGTTCAGAATCAATGGGCTGGGATTTCGAAACGTGTTGTGTTGTAGCCCGGGTTTTGACCGCCGCGAGTGCTGTGCCTAATCGGACGGCGTTCAAGGGTCAGCAGAAGTGCGGCGGCGGATCGGAGTGCCTATAAGGCAGAGACGCGCCCACTGAGCAGTAGGAAATTCTTGGGTTTGTTACATCTACACCTTTCTATCGCAATCGAAAATCTCGGACGGAGAACACTGTTAAAGAGCGGCTTCTGATCATCGAACAAAGTCGATTCTTTCGATTGCCAAGATGGAAACGCTGAAATTGTTGGGTAATGCCTCGACGGCGTACTTTGGTGAGAATCGTCGTCCCCATGCAAGGTCGAAGGAAGAACAATTAGATTGACGATGATGCTCCCAGACCACCATCCAGACCTGACGCCACAAGAAGAAAGTCCAGTTACGTCTCCGGTCGAGCAAGTACCCAATGAAGGCGAAGATCCCTGCCGAGAATGCGGCCGTCAAAGAGCACGACGAAGCTCCATCGCTTCAAGCCCAGTCTCTCCCAAATCCGGCCGAACGTACTACACCTGCACAAATATCAAGTGTCGGAAGGGCAGTGCCGGACTCATGCAGCGTGATTTCGTTACCTGGGAAGCTCATGGAGAAAATCCAAAGTGTGATTGTGGTCTTCCCAGCAGCCAAGGTGTTATGCACGCGGGCGATAAGATGCCCGGGTATGGGTATTGGAAGTGTGCTTATGGAACTTGCAAGTACTTCTCGAGGGATCGGAAGGGTCGGTCGGTCGTGAATGGTGAGGTCGAGCCGCGCGCGGTGCAGCCGTTCATTCCGTGGTTGTTGACGTATGCTAGATGACTAGATGTATCTTGCAATGACTCCGTCGTTCTCATTGATAACCTTTTTCGCTCCGATGAAAGATGCGTTCGTCCTCAGCGACACATTGATGACGCTCCATGCAAGTAGAAGATGCCAAATGTCATCCGCACCTGGGAAGGTACTGAGTAGTCAAGATAATCTTCTTTGAAGTGACTCTCGAGAGCCAGACGATCATAATGGCCACAAGCTTGCTTTCGGAGTGCCAAAGCACACCTGCGCCTTCCTTCATCGCCCTCTTCCCCAGGTACGAAACATCTCAAGAGTACGATGTAGACTCTATTGCCGAGATCGAGGACTTTTGATTCGTCATCTGATCGAAACTGTATGAGACCGCCCCCACCAAGGGTGAAACGAGGGCTTGCACCGAAGTACTGTCTAGGTCCTGGAGTTGTGACATGTGTGGAGTCTTTGAAGTCACTAATGGCTGGAGCAAAGACAGGAAATGACACGTCCATGTGTGCTGACAGGGAGAGACCAGTGGCCGGCTCCATCACATCTTTAAGCGCAGGATGCGCAGTCCAGGCGAAGATGGATTCGTCCAGTGAGTTGATGAGTATTTCGCGCTGTAACCTCAGGAATGCCTTATGTCTCTCACCATACAACAGAGGCATGTTCACCTCAAATAGACCTAACAGACAGTAAGCCTGATCTTCGATCCTTGTCGTGACGCGATGCGACGCCCAACTCATGCGCTCAGCAATGCTGCGGGTGTGTATCGTTCTAGGGTGTCGCAAGACTTCTATCGGGATTTTCGTAATCTGGCGAATCGTGGTGTTCAAATCAAAGATGTCCCTATCAGTATCGTTTTCGATCATATGGTTTGGAAATGGCGCAGGACCTTTAGCACCGACAACCTGCCACTCGGCATTAAGGAACAAGACGATATGGGGCGCGACAAGCTCCTGAAGAGTCCATCCTCGGGTGAACCATTCACTCTCGCGGAAGGCATTCTCATCGAAAGTTCCTGATTTATGTAACGCTGGGACGTCGACGAGGTAGGCATAACACTCCACCGCCTCCGCGTAGCAGTTATACATTGAGTTCACGGCTTCGGAGAGTTCGGCACTGCTTCGCTTGTCAATACAGCACCTGCAAATAACCCGTTGCGTGTCAGCCAGTGATGTCAGTAGGAATCGAAATGCAAACACCCACGTGTCGATCCAAATGTGCGTTCTATTCCGAGATCGAGCAAAGTCGCACGCCCGAGTGATTTTCCCATAGCCAGGGACATGGCAATTTCTGTTCTTTCGGTAGTCGTGATACAAAACCTCATTCC
Source organism: Microcyclosporella mali (assembly GCA_002785985.1). NCBI lineage: Eukaryota > Fungi > Ascomycota > Dothideomycetes > Mycosphaerellales > Mycosphaerellaceae > Microcyclosporella > Microcyclosporella mali. The sequence goes on from NHNU01000010.1 coordinate 710,403, forward strand.
CTGTGCTCCATCGATGTGAGAGGACGGCATAAGGTGGTACATTTCCATCCGAGAACTCCTCAAGCTCATATGTTTGTGTGTTTACGAGCCGCATATCGCGTTTTTGTGCAGACCCGAATGTGATAAGTATTTCGCCAAGTTCGAAGCACTTCTACCAAAGCGGCTGAGAGTCTCCATATTGACCTAGCGCGGGGTGTTCCTGCATGAGAAATCTACAGCCAGCACGAGCATTGACTTGGTCATGCTTTGCCTCTGCTCGGTGATGAAACCGGTATTTGAGGACATCAGCAGCATATTGTGTGGCGTTCAGCAGTCCGTGAAGATGCTGAGGAGAGTCATTCCTAAGAGCGTGATGAGGTGTTGATGGCAAGAAGGGCGTCGGTGTGAGCGAGGGAGTCGTGATGGAGAGTCATGCTTAGCGCGTTTTCGTAACGCCTGAGGCATCAATTCTTGGCAGGAAGCACAGCGGAAGAAATCTACGGCGGACAGTGCGACCATACCACCGCCAGAACAACAACTTCATTTCACCACCACCCTTTTCACAACCCAACCCCAACAACCCGCCTTAAATACCCTATATCGCAGAGACGCTATGGGTGGCAAGACTGGAAACAAGGCCGGCTACTTCGACAAGCTCAAGGGCTTGCTCGAGGAGTACAAGACCATCTTCATCGTCACCGTCGACAATGTCTCGTCGCAGCAGATGCACGAGATCCGTCAGTCCATGCGCGACAGCGGTGTCGTGTTGATGGGCAAGAACACTATGGTGCGCACTTCGATCGTGTGCGCAAGTGAGGGCACAGATACTGATGTACCATGATTTCAGGTCCGCCGCGCGCTCAAGACCTTCATGCCCGACTTCCCCGAGTACGAGCGCCTCCTCCCTCACGTCAAGGGCAACGTCGGCTTCGTCTTCACCAACGGCGACCTCAAGGAGACCCGTGAGAAGATTCTGTCCAACCGTGTCGCCGCCCCAGCTCGTGCTGGTGCGCTCGCTCCTGCCGATGTGTTCATCCCAGCAGGTAACACTGGTATGGAACCTGGAAAGACCTCTTTCTTTCAGGCTCTCGGTGTTCCAACCAAGATCGCTCGTGGTACCATCGAAATTACCACCGACTTGAAGCTCATCGAGGCCGGAAACAAGGTCGGTCCTTCCGAGGCCACCCTGCTCAACTTGTTGAACATTTCTCCCTTCACGTACGGTATGGGAATTTCCCAGATCTACGACCAGGGTCAAACCTTCGATGTGAGCGTGCTCGACATTGAGGAGTCCCAGCTCCTCAAGGCTTTCACGTCCGCCATCACTGCGATTACCACCATCTCGCTCGCCCTCAACTACCCAACCCTTCCATCCATCATGCACAGCCTTGTCAATGGCTACAAGAACGTCATCTCTGTTGCCATCGAGACCGAGTACGAGTGGGAGGCGATTGCCGAGCTCAAGGACCGCATCAAGAACCCAGACGCCTATGCCGCCGCAGCACCCGCTGCTGCTGCCGCTGATGCTGCCCCAGAAGCTGCCAAGGAGGAAGCCAAGGAGGAGGAGAAGGAGGAGTCGGAAGACGAGGACATGGGCTTCGGTCTTTTCGACTAAGCGTCGGCTGTCAGCAGCGCCTTTGGTCAATAGAAAGAATTGACTGGAAACAGTTGATCAATGCAAAGAGTCGCACCACAGAGAATAATATTCGCCATGTCGCTTCGCAGTGGCTCTGTTCTGGTGCAGTGACATGATACCTGGTTCTCGTCACTGCGGAATTTGGTAAGTTTGACCCGTTATCTGTCCCTCCCCTTTTTCGAATGATTATATCATTTTTAACCCTGAGCTCGCTCAATGAGGATCTCAAAAGCAACAACACTCTAATTTTTTCATGACACCTACCGGTCACTCTAGCACAGTCTATGGCAGTTTCGGGATTGGACTCAGGCTAACTCAAGTACCATAGGCCATCAACGCTTTCATGATCATCGTCGATCACCAGCACTCAAATCCAGTCTGACCCAAAAGACGTCCCAATCTGCCTTGCCACCTAGACTTTCGCAAACACCACAACTAGCTGTGTTCCCGTGTATCACATACCCATGTGACATCCTACTCACTCCATCCTCCCATAGGAAGTCCATCTTCTCCCGGAACAACTTTTTCGTCAGAAGCTTTGCAAGCCCCTGCTTCCTATATCCTTCCTCCACGTGCAAAGTAGTCAAAGCTCCATCCAAACCCACAAACGCCCATGCCACTGGCTCCTCCTTTCCCTCTTCAAATATCCCTAAATGCGGCAGAATCCCCAATGTCTTGTCCTGTCTCGGGATCTGTGTCCTCGATCGCACGAGTGCAAAGTGTGAAAACTCCAGTTGTCCCCATCGCAATCCCTTCGGCAAATCCTCCAGCGGTTGTGCGTCCCCCTCCACGTCGAACACGTACATGTGATTCGGCACCAGACTGACACTGGCACTTACCAACCCTGTCCTCTCCAGAATCCTCGTCGTGGCCGAATGCACTGCTCCACAGAGCACAATCCTCTCATTCGCCATGTGCCCTGCATACTCGCTCCGCGACACGCCGGAATGATCCTTGACATTCGTAGCCTCATCGATGACAGCCTGGTGCACACTCGCCGGTAAACGAATCTCGCCTATCTTTTGAGCAAGCTTCGACACGAGATCGTCCCGAATCGCTCTGTTCTCCTCGTCATCGTCGTCCGTGAAAGCGCCAGTCCGTGTTCCCTCCCAGGAGCCGAAAATCCAGACTTCTGTTTCCGGCCGCACACTTCTGTCGATGAAAGCTAGGAGCCATTCTCTTTCTTCTTCCCCCTCGCGATCTATGCAAGCTTCGTCTTCGTCCTCTACTCCTTCTTCCTCCTGCGCCGGAAGAGTCAGATTTGTCAAGATAGCCGAGTTTGTGGAGAAGCGGCCGAATTGGAGTCTACGATAGAGTGGAAGAGAGGTGGGAAGGTGGAGACGCAAGAGTGCGAGAGCTCTCTCGACCGCTGGCCGCGTGGGAGGATACGTGGAAATTGACATCGTAAAGAGGACTGTGGTAGATGAGTGAAAGCTGCGAACCGCTGGGTTATATGTTATTTTGAGTCACATCGAAGACTCCACAATTGTTAGCGGGACTTGTCGAAATGACACCAAATTAGGCAGGAGCCAGACATGTTCGAGTGAGTAGCCAACTGTCATGTGAAGCATACTTCGCGTTGCAAAGGTCTTTTGAATTGACAAAATAGCTGAAAACGACCATATCCAGCCGCCTCCACCCTTGCTCGACCAGACCGAGCCATGTCTCGATCTCTAGACTACGCCGAAGAACGCCCAAATATTTCGATCGATGCATGCCCGGACGAAATGCAGCTACTGTCTATATCTCGCGCGGAGGGTATCACAACCTCAGCAAAGCAGTGCTGCAGACTTGGCATGAAGATTGCTGTTGCCTCTGCCGATCGATACGGTCTTGGTGTATCATGCTCCTACTCCCTGTCATCGCACATCACAGTCGTTCCTTTCTTCATGTCGTCTTTTACTGCGACGCGCACTGCACTCTCTCACCACCGCCGTGCATCTCATCGTCGTCGTCCTCGCCTGTTGCGCCTTGTGCTCGATGGCCTTCAGTATTCGCATCGACCTTCTCCAAAGAGTAGTCTTCGGTCATGGCGTCTGGAGGTGGAACGTGCTGAGGCATGCGTGGTGGAAGGACAGACTCGAGAGCCTTGATCTGCTCAGGCGTGAGAGAGGTAGGGTAGCCGTTCTCGTCTGGCGGTCCGCTGAGACGATCGGGGAACTTGACTTCAAACTGCACGTAAAGATTGCCGAAGTCGTGGTGTCTGTAGGAAGGCATGCCCTGGCCGCGAATCACCTTGATCTCGCCTATGGAATTGTTAGTGATGTCCGAAAATCCGATCTTGCGGTGACGATGACTTACCAGGTGAGATGACCTCGCCAGGCAGAATCTCTACGGTCAACCACCGCTCGTCAAGATGCTCAATATAGATCGCGCCACCAGCAAGAGCAGTGAGCAGGTCGACTTCCGCATGGTAGAAGAGATCGTCCCCCTTTCGCTGGAATCGTGCATGAGGCTTCTGTTCGATCTCGAATTGCACGTCGCCAGGCTGTACGCCTGGCATCTGATCTCCCTCTCCACGGAAGTCAATTTTCGTGCCCGTCTGCACACCTCGGTCGACGTGCACATGCAGCACCTTCCTCTCAATAATGGTCTTCTTGCCATTGCACTGCTTGCACTTGTCCTTCTCACGAATTGTCTCGCCCTCACCATTGCAGTCTGGGCAGACGGTCTGGAAGCGCTGGATCATGGGACCCATCTGGCGCATCATAGTCTTCATGCCGGCGCCATTGCAGCCTGCGCAAGTCTTGACGGCGCCGTCCTTGCCTCCGCGACCCTCACACTTGGGGCAGATGATGGACTTTTGCAGAGCGAGCTTGGAGACCTTTCCTCGGTAGATGTCCTCGAGTGAGACCTTGTGTACGTGGTGAATCGTGCGAGCCTTCTTTGGGCCGGACTCCCGCATGCCACCACCAAACATGCCGCCAAAGCCTCCTCCACCGCCGAAGAACTGTGCAAACAGGTCCTCGGCTGCCATGCCTCCACCACCCATGCCGCCTTGCTCAAGTCCCTCCTCTCCATACTGGTCGTAGAGCTGGCGCTTTTGTGGGTCGGATAAGGTCTCGTAGGCGTGGGAGATCTCCTTGAACTTCTCAGCGGCAGCAGGATCGTGTGCGTTCTTGTCCGGGTGGTGCTTCAGTGCGCCTTTTCGGTAGGCGGTCTTCAGCTGCGACTCGGAGGCATCTGGGGAAACGCCAAGGACATCGTAGAATTTGGAGTCCTTGACCATGGTGTCGGTTGGGAGGAGAAGGCGGGGAGCGAGAGTGGGCGCTTCTTCGCTGAGACCTTGCTATAGCCGAGTCGAGCACCGGTCAAGATGCTAATGCTTTGGTGATTGTAGGCGTAGGATGAGAGACTCTGTAGAGCAGGAAGTCAGCACATGCTCTTTCCGCAGCAATTCAGCGTTCAACGTGGCAATGTCAGTGGCAGGGCGACACATGACGGAAGCAGAGGCAGGCAGGCAGGCAGACAGGGCGAGCGTCGAGATCCGGGCTGTGGGCTGTGGGCGAGTCTGCGATGCCGGTATCGTGATTGCTGCAGCGGGGAGGCGGCACTCACGATGTGATGGCGCTTGAGGGAGAAGTTGCGCTCGTATGGTATATATTGGTTGAAGAAGCGGAGAGTGGAGGAGAGGAGCGGTGTGTAGGAGAAGAGTGAAGATGAAGATTCTGACAAACAACGACGTCGTCTCGGGCCTCTCAAAAATGGTGAGCTACACGACGACGGGCGGCGTCTGGGTACAGCCTTGCCTGACCCTGCTGCATCGGGTGCAGCCGAGAGTTTTCCATCGGCTTCCATTGCGCTCACTACCAGATGCCACGGCCCAGCGCTGCCTGCTGAACTCCGGTGTGTATTGCACAGACACATCACCGAGAAGGGAAGTTGCCATCGAAGTTTGGAAACAACACGATGCTGTCAAGGCAGGCGCGATGCCCCGCAAGGTCGTTCTTGCTGTTCTCGAAAACGCGCTAGTGCTATGCTCTAAATTTGTCGATTTGCACGTGAGGCTAGTGATTCTTCCACGGTCACATATATGCACATATATACGCTTCAGATTACCATCGGTACTTGACTTGGACTTGCCTCTGAGATGCAGCACCCGTACCAATGTCTGGCATGTCTTGAGGGCCAATACCTGCTTGCAGCCTACGGCCCAAAGATCGTGACCTGTCCACTGCAAGACAAGGGCCAGATCTCGGAATGGTCATCAGTACGTGATCCGCTTCAGATTTCGTCATTTCCCACCACTCACTGATTCTCGATAGGAACCCAACCCTGCGATCGGCGAGGCCACTGACCAAGTTGTGGAAGACCGCCCGACGAAAAAGCAGAAAACGACTAAGCAAAGTCCCAAAGCACCGAATATCATCAAACTCACAGTCACGCCGGACCAGCGCCACGTTGTTGTTGTCACGGACGACAAATATGTGAGGGTGTTCGAGCAGGACAATGGTCAATTGTCGGAATTGAGCCAGCGTTCTATGCCGAAGCGGCCATGCGCTATTCAAGTCTTGCCTGATAATGCGACCATCATCGTGGGCGACAAGTTCGGCGACGTCTACTCTTTGCCACTCATACAGCCCACCTCCGACGGTGAAGAGACCAATGGTACCCTGAACGCAGTGCAGCCAGACAAGAAAGACTTCAGACCGTCAGCGACGAACCTCACTGTGCACAGTCAGCGGAATCTTAAGGCTTTGGAAGCCCAGCAGAAGCAAAAAGACTTCACACCGAGAAAAGAGCCACTGAAATTCAAGCATGAGCTCCTCCTGGGACACGTCTCCATGCTCACGGATATGAAGTACATACACGACCAAAAGAGGCAGAGAGGCTACATCATGACTGCAGATCGGGACGAACACATCCGCATCTCCAGAGGCCCGCCCCAGGCCTATGTAATCGAAGGCTTCTGTCTCGGCCACACGCAGTTTGTCAACAAGATCTGTCAAGTTGGCGAGTCAGATCTACTGGTGAGTGGTGGTGGTGACAATTGGCTGGGCGTTTGGAAGTGGCCAGAATTCAAGCTGCTCAAGAAGTTCGATCTGCTACGCATTTTCGATAAAGTGCTTGATCCAATGCCATTAGACTGTCAATTCGCCGTTTCGGGAATCTGGAGTGTTGATCTCGACGGTCCAAGTGGCACGACCGGAGAGAAGGCTATCATTGTTGCTTGCGAAAATATCAAAGCATTGGCCTTCATCTCCATGTCATCATTGGAGTCCGAGGAATCTGACGGACGACGTGAGGACAGGCAGGAAGCCACAGTACTGAAGCTGGTCAACAACCCAGTGGACGTGACGGCAGTCGGAAACACGATCTTCGTGTCGCTGGACTCCCGCACGGAGGGTGATGTTCGCATACAGGCGTACGGCGTGAGCGCTGTGCCTGGAACCGAGGAGGGCGGATCTGTCGTCAAGGTCGAGCCAGAGATGGGAGATGGCCAAGCAGGCTGGCTATCGGGGGTGAATCATTTCCAAAGTGCGTGGGATCCTCCGGTGGACAAGGGCTTGGACGACTTGCTCTATGTAGTGGCGAAATTGAGGAAGCGGGGACCATTGGCAGGGGAAGAGGGCGGAGAAGATGAAGAGGCAGCGCAGGAAGAGTAGACGTCGGCATCAAAATTTGGCACGATCAGACAATGGTTTCCAGGGATCAACATCCATGCCTCGACAACAAACGAATGAATGTTTTTCTCGGAAAAGCTTGGCAAGCACTGTTTGCCTTTGGCATGTGATTGCCAAGCACTTCACATCACTCAAACATCTACATGACTCAACCGCGAAACTCACCATCTTCATCCGCCGAAAGCATGCGTTATCGTCCAACCACATCGAAACTCATCGTCACCGCGAGACAACATGGCCTACACTGTCTTCGACATGGTCACGCCTCCGCGCAGCCAGTTCAGCAAAACCGCCATATCAGAACAAACACCTGACACCATATCCCCAGCTACGCCACATCCCACTCAAGCTGAGGAGCAGCGGCTACACATGTCAGACACACCGCTGAAAGGGCAGAAAAGCCGTACATCACTAGATGGTTGGAAGAAGTCTCATGGCGCGGCAGCAACATCGAAGAGCCTGCCACGACTGCAATTCGAGGCGGAAAGTCGCCGGATCAGGTTGGAGATACGAATGCTGTTTTGGCTGTTACTGGTCGCTGTCGCGGGAATGATGGCCGGGTTCGTGGTGTTTGCTGTGGCGCAGAGGAGGATCAATGAGATGGAGCAGGGGGAGGTTGAGATTTGAAGAGTGGTGTGCGAGAAGAGTTGTAGACTTCAACTCCGCGGCGCGAAGGCCTCATGAAGGAGAGTGAGAGAGACAAATAGGGAGAGTGAGTAAGAGGAGAGAAGGAGACAACTTAGTCTACTACTACAACAATACACCCTTACCACTCAAGCGACAACCAGACCCCGCTGTCCCGCCGTGCTCTCCGCTCCACCCTTCTCCTGCACCAAATTCGCCTTTGCCATCATCGCATAGACCTTCCTATACGCCACCATGACCTCACTAACCACCAAATCCTTCCGGCCCTCTCGCTCTCTATACTCGTCCACCTTCGCCACCAACTTCACCGCATCCAGCTCACAATTACTCCGCTCCGCCCGAATGACGCTCGCCTGCTCCTCGAGCGTGAAATTGGTCCAGGCGGGCAATCCCGGTTCGACGATCTCGCGGTACAGCGCGAGGACCTCGTTGTGCGAGATGGCGCCCGGATTGGTGAAATTGTAGACTCCCGTCTCGCTGTGCGCGGACAGCGCCAGCAGCACGGGGAGCAGTTCGGGGAGCAGGGAGTGCGAGTTGGGGATGGAGACGATGCGCGCGTAGTTTTTGATCTTGGTGACGAAGGAGCGTGGGGAGAGGTCTGCGGAGACGGGCATGCGGAGGCGCAGGACGAGGACGTTGGGGTAGTGGCGTAGGAAGGCTTCCACGGGAATTTTAGTGGCGCTGTAGAAAGAGCCGGTGAAATTGGGGGTGTCGGTTTCGGTGCTGTTACGGACATGCGTTTAGTTATGTATGGACAAGAGAGAGAGAGAGAGGTGGGGGGAGGTAGGAGTGAAGCGAAACGTACAATGGCTTGGACACGACCTGACTCATATCCTCCGTATACTCAGATGTGTAGATACACCCGGTCGCCACGACGGTGCAATGGATGTTGCGCTTCTCACACTCGTACGCCAGCATCAGTGTGCCCAGAGCATTCGACTCCATGGTCTCGAGCTTGTGCGTCTCGCACCAGTCGACATTGGGCCGGCCTGTCTTGCCCGCGCAATTGATGACATGAGTGGGACGCAGCGTGTCGAGGGTGTCGCGGACGGCGCCTTGCTCGTGCATGCGGGTGGTGGTGCCGTGGGCATCGGCGCCCTGGGCGTGGAGCATGGAGAGGAGCTGAGAGCCGATCCAGCCTTGGGATCCCCAGACGAGGATGCGTTGGTGCTGCTGCTGGGATTGGGACATGGTGACGGTATGGTATGGTATGTCAGGGAATGGTAAGGGAAATGGATTGGGAAATTACTGCTTCTTGCCTGTTCCTTCTCTTGTCTCGGGAAGGTAGAAGAGATATATCATCGATTTCGAAATCCATTACATCCTCCGCTTTTGATGAATGACAGACTCACAAGCAAGGGGACATCCTCCACAAGGGGTAATCTCGCAAAGGCATGCAGAAGGAAAACGCGACATTCCCCTATCCTCCCTTCTGCGTAACATGCTGATACCTGTTGTTTCCCTCACACGTCAGTCCACGTCGCACAGCATTGGTTGTCAACAAAAGTGGTTGATAACTCACCCGAGGATCCCTCCCACAGCCAGAACGATGCCGACCATGCTGCCATCTGCCACCGGCTTATTGCTCAGGATCCATCCCATTGCGACGATGGAGCAAGTCTTGAAGTGTCCCACCACCGTGCTGCTCACCGCTCCAGCCTCATTGATGATGACGAATTGCGTCAGATTAATCACGCAGGCGAAAAGGCCGCTCTGTTGTGTTCGGACAAGTCAGCAAGGGACGGAGAGTCATCAAACCAAGAGGAGTAATCCTTTGCCCCTTACCATCAAGATCAACACCCAGGATACCCATTCCGTCGTGCGGAAAGCCGTCACATCGTCGGCAAAGGGAATGATGTACAGCATGAGCAGCACGCTCGCTGGTGCCTGATTGAGGAGCAGCTGCATGCTCGAGCACTCCGTCCTCTGATGGTAGACTTTGATCCAGACCGTGTAGACAGAACTCGCCAACACGCCGAAGAGAGCGAAAAGCACGCCGAGCGGTGTGGTGCTCTTCGTGACGCTCCCTTCTATGGGCAAGGTGTCGAAGTATGACACAATTGCCACGCCAGCGCACACTGGAATCAGAGTCAAGGCTGCGCTCCGTGAGATCTCCTTCCGGTACAGGATGTAGTTGAGAAATGCTACGGCGGGGGTGAGGAGGACTCGCACGATCTGGTAGAATTGGATGCTGGAGTAGGCGAGGGAGGCGTTTGGCAGAACGACGTTGAGGATCATAGCGGCCGCCAGAGGGAGCACCTTGGTGAGATCGATCTTCTTCGCCTGGAACATGTTGATCTGAGGGCGCGAGACGATATACAGGAGCGCTGCGGTCACGGTGAAGTGGAAGGCGGCGAAAGCGACCTGTGTGTGTCGGAGCGAGGCATCCTCGAATATGCGCTTGTTGGTGAAGACCTTCGCGCACAAAGTCAGTGTCTTATAAGCCAGAAGTCGCATGTCTTCGAACGTACAATGCCTAGAGTCGCAACACAGTTTGCAATGATGCTAAGCCAGCATTTGACGCTGAGTCCTGTTGCAGTGACTGGGTCATCCCGATGGATGGGTGACGCCTCCTCATCCTCCTTCTCCAGCAAGAAAGGTCTCGCGTCCTCCACTGCCAATTCGCTCGCATCGCTCGATGATCGCTTTTCGTTGTCCATGTCGTTGGCCCAGGTTCGCTGAATTTGCGAGACGCTCTAGAACTCGAGCAGGCACAATCCATCCCATTTGTGTGGCCGGTGCATGGGCCCGAACGGAAGACGCGTCTGCATTCCAGAATTCCAAGCAACTACCAAGAATGAACCAGAATGAATCCAGGCACGCTCCCCTTGCAACAAGAGCAGAGGCATGAATAAGTATTAGGGCGTTCCGCCCCAGAAAGTCTCAAACCATCAGAATCATCACAATGGCCGCTGAAACAGGTTGGACAAACGGCGGTGAGTTGTCGGATTCCCCAGCGCATCTGTGATTCGGAGCTGAACTGTCCACAGGCAGTCTGGACTCGCGATTCTTCGCCGACGATGGTCTTTGGAGGGATGCACCTATCCTGACTGGTCGGACGTCGTTTGAGCCACTCCTAGACGTGAAAAACATCCTCGTGACAGGTGGCGAAGGCTTCATGTTAGAAATCCCTGAACGTCATTTTCAAGTCTCGTACTAACCTAGACAGAGCTTCGTGGCTGGTCCGCCATCTCGTTGTGAAATACCCAACTGCCTACAATGTTATCTGCTTCGACAAGCTCGATTACTGCAGCTCACTCAACAACTCTCGCATGCTGGAGGACAGGCCGAACTTCAAATTCTTCCACGGCGATTTAACGAAGCCAGCTGATGTCGTGAGATGCCTTCAGACACACAACATCGATACCATCTTTCATCTCGCCGCTCAGTCTCATGTCGACTTGAGCTTTGGCAACTCGTATAGCTTCACCATGAACAATGTGTTCGGGTCGCATGTGTTACTGGAGAGTGCTGTAGCTGTCAAGACCATCAAGCGCTTCTACCATATCTCCACAGACGAGGTACGAGATTGATAGCACATCAAAGAGACATCGACTTACATGACAAAGGTATATGGTGAAGCGGAGACAGATGGTGCAGACATGGCCGAGCACAGTGTTCTGGCTCCGACGAACCCATACGCCGCAAGCAAGGCAGCTGCCGAGATGTATGTCAAGGCATACGTGCGCAGTTTCCACTTGCCCGTGGTGATGATTCGGCTCAACAACGTGTACGGCCCGCATCAGGTTGGGTTTCGCGTGTCCGCATATGTGTTGAGACAAGCTGACAGTCAAGCAGTTCCCCGAAAGTTCGTGGTCCGACAAGTGCGTACAGCTTACGATTGCACTGACAAAGACACAGAGATCATCCCCAAGTTCATCAACTTGCTGCAGCGGAAATCGCCTCTGTTCATCCATGGAAATGGCCACAATACCAGACGATATCTGTACGCCGGTGACGCTGCCGATGCCTTCGACGTGATTCTCCATCGCGGCGAGATTGGCCAAATCTACAATGTCGACTCTCGTGATGAAATATCGAACCTGGACCTAGCGGACAAACTGCTCGGCATATTTGGTATGTCTAACAAGGAAGGCTCCATCCAGCACACCCGGGATCGACCTTTCAATGATCTACGATACGCAGTCGACGGCACCAAGCTGCGCAAACTGGGCTGGACACAGAAGGTGTCATTCGAAGAAGGTCTGGCCAGCTGCGTCGAGTGGTATGGGAGGTTTTCGAAGTGGTGGGGCCCTATCGACAGCATTCTGAAGCCATTTCCCGAGGTCAACACGCCAGGCGTCGATGTCGCCGACGCCAAGGTCAAGTCGACACTGAAGATGAATATCGTCCAGGCTGGCACTGGCGCCGAAATCGAGAGCACTGCGAACCACATCATCAATGGGTCAGAGAGTAACGGCCTCACAAATGGGACCAAGCATCGTGGCGCCAATGGAGCTTCCACGAAGAAGCGCAAAGCAGATGTAATGAACCAGGAGTGATGCACGCCCGCATCTTCCTCGACGTAGAGGACACAACTCTGGTGCCTTCATCTAATTGGCGCAGAAACCCTCGACTGTGTGGGCAGTTGGCACTTTCACTCATCGCGCTCAGGGTCGGATACATGCTGGTGTGGAGGGGAAGGCCAGGATCTCGTCGTCCCACAAGTCCACTCCACGACTCGTGACCCATAACGTCCGAGGTCGTTCAGCATCGGTAGTTCGCTTAGACAGCAAGGACAAGTTAGAGTGAGCAAAACACGATCGGGTAGGTAGTTGGGGAGGTAGCGCAGAAGGCGTCATTAATCTATCAGCGAGACCCAATCCCAGTTGCCAGAGAGGCGGTAGGTTGTCATGTGCGGTTGGTCCCAGAGAAAGCAAAGTCCGGTACCCTCCTCGTCCACTCACGCTCTCACACCGCTGGTCGGTGCTTGTTGGTACTCGGGGGTACGCATTGGGTACAAAGACAGTTCCGGGGCCCTGTGGATGACTCGTGACGAGAAGCACGATGATGATATGAATGACAACAGTAGCAGAAGGAGCAAGAGGAGAAGAAATGAAGTCGTGCAGGATTTCGCATGACGTTCGCATGGCAGGGCAGGTGCACCACCCAACCAACACGCTCCTTCTCCCTCTCCTTGCCCTCACCTTCCATGTTCCTCCCGGCCTGCAGAGCTCGCTTCACGTGAACTGACCGGGATGTTGAGGTCTTGCTCACTCACGCACCACGCGATATACATACATACCATCAGTGAACACCACCAACCCAATGGACCGACCGACGACAATGTTGGTTCCGTCGTCATAGGGCGCATTCCCACTTCGGGACAAGCCATGTTACATCGGCCATGATTGCAACCCTGTTGGCGGACCGGGCGTTGATTGGCCGCGCGCCCCCTCCCCGATGAGATGCTGGAAAGCAAAGCAGGGTCGCCACGCCACTGACGATTTTAAGCTTGCGGGTGGCTTGCATTCGGCAGAGTAAGGTGGAGAGACAACATCCCTCCCACTTTCGCCCTGGAAAAGTAGGGCAGGAAGATATGTAGGGACCTCGGTGGGTTGCATATGGTCAAGCTTTCAGTGGATATGTTTGTTTTGCTTATTGGGGCTGTGCAATGTTCGTGGACAATCTCTTGTCGTGCATCATAATCATAGCAGATTTTGGGTTGAGATATTGACTGATCGTGAGAATATTGGTGAAGTGCATACAACCATTCGCGTGGCAATGGGCATGTTTGCCATTAAACAGATCTACAGAGCGAGTGGTCGATTGGACTTTTCCCCTCCTCCGCCATCGATGCTAATCGATGGAATTTTCACAACCATCTGGGCTGCTGAATGTTTGAACTCCTTCATGTACTCATACAGAGAACCGACAAATCCGTCGTCTTTGTGACTCGGTACAGCCTCCTTACACCTTTGTACGCCATGCGAATTTGCCACTCCCAAAAATCCATCGTTCCGTAAATGGGGTATCAATTGAAGAAGCGATTGTCGTTGAAATCAAATAAAGCCTTGAACGCCGTCGATCGTCGCGAGCCTGCATGCGCGGAAATGCGCATCCTGTACAGCAGTCCGTGTCGTCTTGTGAAAGTGTAAATACGCTGAAGTGAATGTCAAATTACTCGTCATCCTCGGGCGAGATATCGCGACCGTCGCCCTTGTGAACCTTGCGATGTCTTCGCAGATTGGAAACAACGGAGAAGTGTCGGCCACAGCCCTCTACATCGCAGGCAAATGCTATGGTTACGTTAGAGCGAGGTATTGGTTGTTGAGATTGCCTAAAACTTACGTTTCTCGCCAGTGTGGCTATACATATGCGTCTGTAGGGAGCTTGGTCTCGTGAAACGCTTGTCACATATCTTGCACTTGTGCTTCTTCTGAGAGCTTGAGGAGACCTTGGAACTGAATTGGCCCATCATTGATTGTGGCGCTGGAGGCAGTGCGCCACCCGGCAGGCCAGTAGGTCGGGGAAGCGTGCGCGATGGAATATCGACAGATTCACTGGCTGAGCTGTAGTCACCCACCGACGCTTCACTGACGGAGCTATTGTAGTAGGTAGGATATGTGCTGGCGGACGAAATCGAGGAACGCGAGGAGTGTGCTGGTGGGAAGCCGTAGGCGTCGGTTGACGTCCTCTGCGCGGTCGTTTGTCCGCCATAAATGTTTCGAGGAGTGATGTCGGACTGGCTCATGGCGACCATGCCACGACTTGCATCAAGTGCATCACTGAAACTTTGGCGCTCAGCTTCTGAAGCGGAAGCGAGTCTGTTATTGAAGTCAATCAAGGAGCTCTGGCGAAGCTTCTGAGCCTCAATGGAATCGTCCATTGGGAACGTAGGTACTGACGGATGCGATGCGTGCCTGTCGCCTGCGTAGTATGATGGTGCGTACTGAGACGCTGAAGTTGGCGCATAAGTAGAAGCTGGGGGAGGAGCAGCTGAAGAGTATGATGCACCATATGGTCTCATGCCATCTTCAGAGAGTTGTAAGCCAGAGTGATCCAACAGCGCCGGGTCCAGCGGAAGCATACCTGATGGCATGGCAGGTGCGGAGACTTGCTGACCACCGGCGTACGCAGCCGAAACAGTGGGTGCCTGAACGTATCGAGCCTCGCTGCCAACAGAAGTCTGTGGCATTGAAGTCGCGTACAGGTGGCTCTGGTTAGATGCCGGCGCTGACACCCAAGGATTCGTGAACTGCGGCGCCGGGGGAGCGTATCTCATAGCATCGTAGCCCATGTTGCTGAATTGATGGTGATGTTGTTGACGGGAATCGACAGCCATAGCCATGTTGGGCGGAAGGTGGGATGGATATGAGGGTGGATCAGAATGGATGCCGTCGTCGTCGTCGTCAGGCAGTACAAGATGAAGCTTCCCAATGGCAGGTGGAGAGCCACGCGTGAGGTGATCAACGTCGCTGGAGAGACAACGAGTTTCAGAAACAACGTGGAGAGACGATCGAATCTCGGAGGATGTGCGCGATCAGCGTGCTTAAGTGCTCCGTTCCTCAAGGATGGACGTAAGCGCAGGGCCGTGGGCAGTGACAGAGTGCTCAGACAGCGACGATCGCCAGCTGAATGCTGGGAACTGGAGGTGGTCGGCGCGGTATGAGTGGTGAATGGGAGGGACCCCTATGCAACTAGTCGGCCGGATTGCGAACCGTCGAGGGGGCGCAGAGTGTTTCAGAAGCTGCTGCTCGGTGTCGGGAAGCACGCAGCGCACAGGTAGGCGTAGACGTAGAGTAGACGCAGCCGCATACGCAGACGTAGGACCGACCGGCAGACTCGACTGATGGGAGGGGGCGATATGAACGGGTTTGGCCTCTTGGAGTAGGGATGTGCAGGCTTATACGTTGGAACAAGCAACGATTAGCTGCGAGCAGGGCAGTGATGGTCGGAGCCCAAGATAGTGTGCGGTGGGAAGGACAATCTTTTGTGGAGCGGGATGCTGATCTTGCACCGGGTGGGCGAAGGGGCATCGATATGTATATACTCCATGTCTGGCCGTTGCGTGCACATACACACACATACACACTACCACCACCACCACCACCATACACAAGCACACCCACCCACATCCACATACGCAATGACCGCATGTCATGCACCGAGCAGGTAGGTACCTGGGTGGAGGAGCAAGCCACCCGCGATGCGTTGAAGGGGTCTCTGCGCCGTCTCCTCATCCTCAGCGGGACTACTGCGAGTTCAGAGTAGCGGACAAGTACAGTATGCAGTCTCCGACCCGCTGTCTCTGCTATCCATCCATCCATCCATACCCATCAGTTCTGCTACTGGTACTGGCGCGGGCACTGGCACATCGCGTTGGCTGCAGCCACGCCGTAGCGTCGCGCCCACTGGCTTTGTCTGCTTGTTCTGCTTGGTGTCTGCTTGCCCCATCTCTCGAGTAGACTCTGTCTCTCTCTCTCTCTCTCTCTCTCTGCCTCTGAAACGTTACGCCACGCGCCCCACTTAAGTGAGATTTGTGAAGTATGTGGGGGCGCTCTGTCCTTAGCCGATCGCACGCTCTCCGTCTAGCGTTCCACTTAGCGGTTTCCCTGCGTCATTGCGCGGCTTGCATGAGCAGGGGTGGTGTCTGTCCCCTAGGGCCACGGGATAGGAGGAGAGGAGGGCAACGATGATGATGATGATGCTGAAGGAGTCCATCTTGTCTCCGTGGTCACTGCTCATGCGCGTCAATTTGATGAGGCCCCGTTGGCCATTTGATGATGATGATGATGATGATGTTGCTGAGGGGGCTGCCCTGGGCTTCAGTAAGCGAAGCCTCTTGGACCCCTTCTTTCTCGCGCGACTCCTGTCCTGGATACCACCATGCTTCTGCTTCTTCTTACTGGTTGTACGGGCGTGCCGTCAGAACTGCGGTCAGCGACGTGATGGAGCGCGCGAGCGCACTGTGCTCTGCGTTAGGCCTGCTTCTTTGCGAATCAAACTCCGCGCCCATTTCCCTCCTCCTCAACTTCTCCCATGTCCCGATATCTTGTCGGCCGCACAGCGTCCGTCACCGCGCATTTAGCCTTTGCGCCTTGCCGGAACACCTCATCCCGAGCCATTTGGCTGGACTGGTCAGCCTCTACAGTACAACCTCCGTCGCCCGCCAGAACCAGAACCATGGACCACGTCCCTCGTGCTGTTGCTGCTGCTCCGCCTGCTGGCTCTGCCTTGGTGCTGCCTCGTTTACCGCATGGCCGACCATGCAAGCTGCTTCTGTGCAGCCGACATCAACCTCAAATTCGCCGTTTCCCTGCTGACTTCGACGAGAATAGTACGCCTCAACGGCCAGCAGCGCCATCAGACCTTCAGCAAAACATCTTCTTCTTGTATCCGCCGAAACGGCTGCAATTTCGTGCGAAAGAGCCGCGCTATCTGCTCCTTCTGCGTGCCTAAGTGGAGCCTCAGAGCAGTAGCTTACTGGTAAGCGAGAGAGCCGACGCCAGCGTCTCGACTCTCATTCATGAAGTATCATGATTGTTGCGTATTCTTGAAGCAGATGGGAGGAACCCACCAATCGCCCAACATTGCACCTCTTGACCCCGTTGCAAGCGTTCCCGACATTCTTTTTGTTCTTTTTGTGATTGGTTGACTCGCCTTCTTTCTCGTCCGCTCGCCCATATTGCGACGCCCATCCTGCCACCTCGGCTTTCTCGACCCTTCGCAAGCCTTCATTATCTTAGCGCGCCACCTCTCTAGAGGCTGGCAATAAGCCATTCACAGCGACAACCCGTACTGCATTGGCACGCCAGCGACGCCAGAGGCGTACGCCATCTGCTCAAGCTCAACTCCTCCGGCATCTTCATTCCGACCGCCAAGCTGACAGCAAGCCAAGGTCTGCTAGATTGCCTTGCTAATCCAGCCACGACCTGTTATGCTTATGCATAGGTCGAAACCTTAAGTGCTACTGTCGACGACGAAGGATTGGCGCTGCTACTTCCCGATGCGACTCTACCTGTCGACGCACCTCGTCCTCGTCGGACAAAGTCGCTACACAGCGAATCCTGTTCGGCTCTCTATACCTGCCGCTATCTGCCTGCAGCTGACAGCCGTGCTGACGGGACATGCGCTCGATTTTCAATGCATTTCCGGCTTTCTGCGATCGCGGCTCTTTCTCTAACGTCGGCCTGCAGTCTCTTTCAGCCTTCGTGCGCCTCAGCCGAAGACAACCTTGTCTCTATCTGACCCATCGTATAGAATGGCTGCCATATCGGAATTGGCGTCTGCAGCTTCATCAACCAAAGCATGCTGCAAGTCAGACCCTTCCTGCTTCCGTGATACCGAAAACATCCTTTTTTGTTTCTGTCGACTATCTGCTTTTGGAAGGGAATGGTCGCGACGGGCCATATCTCTCCCACATATCTCTCCCACATGTCTCTCCCACATAATTGATACTGCGTGGGGATTGCCTCGAACAGAAGCCCCAGCACGTGCAAGTGATATGCACTGCACTGTCGAGCACTGCCCGGCATACTGCCCCTGCTGTCGGCAGGTCAAGTATGCCGTCAAAGATCACGAGACGCCGCGTCTGGCGATACCAGGTTCAAGGAACAACAAATCCCGCTGTCTTGTTCGAACGAGGTCACGGTCTCAGTGCTAGGGAACGGCGTGGATGTCCATCGCCGATGGCAAACCATTATCACATGCAGCCGAACGCCGACCTTCCTTCCCACCGCAAAGAGATCTGTGCGAGAGAGAGAGGGGAGTCAGCAAGCCACAATGAGACGATCTTCGGATGGGCGCCTGTTTAAGGCAACTCTCTTTCCAACCTTGCGCTTCACAACCGCCGAAGCAGGAAAGCGTCTGACTCGAGCATCAAACGGCTTTTATGAGCGTGAAACAGTCACGTGTGTGTTCTTTCGTATCATCCAGAAATTCCAGACGATTCTTGTGTGGAGATTGCGCGTTCTTGACGCAGCAGCCCTTCCAATTGCACTGGCAAGGAGTAGGAGGTAATACAACTTCCCAGGTCCAATTGGTTTGTGTTTTATGACTAGAGTGCACTCATCGACTGTTCAGGAAAGCATCGCGCTATTGCGAGGGACGATCGCAGACGTTCTGTTGCAGACGTTCTGTTACAGACGTTCCTGGCTGTGAAGTGTCTGTGTCTAGCTGTGATTTCCATCGCACACCAGCGTCGCAGACAGTCCTTCGCGCAAAGTCGTCGTCAGCTTTGAAGGATCGCACGGCAGTGGCAACAGATCCTTTCCAGTGCTTCAATGCCCTACATGGACAAATAATCAGCGGCCCCGTTGCGGATTGTCGCATGTATCGAGTAGTAGTAGGGAGGTACAGTACAGTACCGTACTGTGTAAGGTCCCTTTTAGCAGGGGGTCCTCAAGCCGGAGTGAGCCGGGCAAATCCTCTATGCCTGAGACATTCGAGTATTGGAATGGTTGTATAGGTTGGTTTCGCTTGGCGGTGTATGCCGTGGACTCCTTTTCTCATGTGAACAGCAACGGAAGAACGCACCCTCCAGCAAGGGAGGAGAGGTGCATGCACATGTGCACAGTTCAGAATCTCCCCGCGAGTCAACGAAAGTGGTCGTGACTCGGACAGAGTTATCAATGCATATTTAGTTCGCATGATGGCGCACGCATTCTTTCAGGTTCCTCGCAGTTTGACCACCTGCGTCCATGCCCACTCTCGTCGCTGCACCTTCATGAGAAGTGAGGTCGCAACAGGGTGCGAACGGTTCCCTTGTCTATCTCCCGCGCAGAGACTGAGCTTGTCGTCGCTGCTTGTGTGCCGAATAGCCGTGATATTTGCTGTCTTACTTGGAGGATCTGCGGTGTGGAGCTTCGGCGATCCAGGCCCGACAAGTGCTTCAGAGACATGCTTCAAGTTATATAATAGAGATAGCATTCGTGGTTACCATCTCAGAGTGGTATGAGATTCGCAGCTGCATCGGTGGTTTAGTGGTAAAATTAGCCGTTGCCATTCAATGTCGCAATCGTGTGACGGAGAACAACGTCGGCTAGCCCCGGGTTCGATTCCCGGCCGATGCACATATTTTGTCGCCCTGGGCGGTTACTTTTTTCTCCTTGTCTCTCGCTTTTCAGATCTTTTCGAGTCCTGGTATATGTACGCCTTCAAGGTCTCCGCAAGGTCGCAGTCCTGGATCCATTGTTTTGGAACTTTGCTCAATATTAGATGGCAAAGCTCTAAGGAATGATGTAGAAGTGATACACAAGAAAAATCTCGTCACGAAACGAGGGTTCTAGAAGAAATGGTAAGCGCACCGTGGAAACGAACTATACTGTCTGATACATCTCGCGGTGAACGTCTTCTGCGAACACGATGCAGCACGCCGTGGTTTCCGTATACATGGTTTCCTTGAGCTTTCGCGATTACTTCACAGATAGATTGTAGCAATTCAGTGGGGCTGAGAAATCGTCCATCATCGCCTTACTATTCACGACGCTTTTGACAGGTGTCTCCAACTTGTTGTGAGTGAGCTCCCAGCACTAAGGATGGAATTCGTCTTCGTTCGACACTCCTTCGCCAAATCGTCGCTTTGGATCAAGAGCAATAAGCTGAATGTAGACAACCAGACTTCGTCCATGAGGATTGCGACATTCTCCATTACCAGACAAATCCGAAGTGAAGGCTTGATCGAACAGCACAGATGGAACCGCTATTTCGATTCGTTCCGTGGCCAGACCTACCCGTGCAGTCATGACATTCATATAATCCACCTGCAGCTATTCGTTAACGAAGAAGATTTGCCTTCTTCAGTCGCAACGACGTAAGTCGAGGATACATGGGCTGCCTCGTGCCAGGGCCCCGGCACGCGACATCCGGATGGTGAGCTCAGGAGAGAGGATTCGAGAGACTAGGGCATTGAATCATGTTACCTTTTTCAGCCGGGGCCGCGAAACAGCGACAGATTGCTTTGAATGGGGACGCAGAAGCTCTGCCATGTTCCTTGAAGACCTGGCCGAGATGTCGCGTCCTACTTCCTGTGGTATGAGGTCCTGCAGTATTTTTGGGGATCCCCTTCACGTTGTGTCCAGCTCCCCAACGTGAGACGGAGCATCGTGCAAGATATCTGGTGCCGGTCCAGTCTTTGATCTCCATCGTTATTGGAATGGCGGTCCCAAAAGAAGCCTTGGAGCAAAGTGAGAGGGCTATCCTTGGAGCATGAAAGGCAGCCAAGGATGAGCACTTTTGTTGACACCGGGTCGCCATTCCCAGCGGAGAGGCTGCGATGTTAATATCAGCGAGACATTCCGAAGAATGTAGCTTTTTGACAGGCTTGCCAGCCACTGCGTCCTTACATTGCTGAGATACTCGCCACATATCACGCACGGCAGGTTCTTGAATTTCCTAATGGACCTCATACATCGAACACGACTCGCTTCTCTTCCTTTGCGTGCTGCTAGCATGCCTCTCCGCCTGGCGGAGAATGTCCGAGGAATCGTGCTCGGCAACACTTCAAGCGTTCGGGTTATAAGCAGTAGGATCTATGCTGCGTTGAGAATGTTCCCCTGCCGCGATATGCTTCAACAGGAGGATGAGATTTGCTGAACCTAGCTGTACGATATCAAGCACCAGTCTCAACGTGACCAAGCAGAATCTCAGGCCCTGGACGATCATATACCCACATCTTCGCCAGAGTGGTTGCGGATCACTCGTGGAGAGAGCCACTAATGCTTGCTCTTGTCGCTCTTGCTCAATTTTGGCGGTTCCGGCAACGAGCTTTTCATAATTTTAGCTGAGGTATATTCGGGACAGGTTTGGACAGCGGTAACAGTCCGTATCAATGTCCATTTCGTATCACTGGCCACTTCATGTGAATATATGTCCGTTGTTCCGTGCATGCATGACCGGCTTGGTCGCCCTTTTCCTGACACCCACTGCACTCGATACCTATTGGGGAAGTCCCCCTCCGCTAGTCGATTTCGAATTGTTTGGAGATCGTTTCCATCACCTACCTTCCCCTTTGAACAATCCTCGGAATGTCCAACTCAGTGACCTTCTCCATATGTGCTGGTCCGAGCTATCTGCAGCATATATTGTGACTGCACGACCATAGTTGTCCAGGCAATCCATGCCTTTCTGTAGTAGCTGGAATTGTGGTATCCCTCCTACATTTCATCTGGTCCACATCCATATCGCGAAGTCGACTATGTTAGGCGAAAAAGCCATACCAGATGTTCTCGTCTGACGCAAGCCACTGCTAAGCCTCAACTGCTGTCACACCATTTCGTGAGCTTCAGTGGTCTTTGTGTATTTCACCCTATCCGCAACGTCCGTTTCGTTCTGGGTACATCTCCCAGTATGCTGAAACGCTCTGCGACTCCGGACTCAAACCTGCAACGTTCTACCGTTCCACAGCTTTGGCTGCGAGACGATGTTTCGCGTGGGCGTGGACGGAGCCTGATACCTGGTGACCGGCAGCATTCTATGACCGAGGTCAAATCGCAGACATCGAAGGTAAGGAGGCGAAGGCACTTCTGTTGTGACGCAATCTGACTGTGGATTGTTGGAGGCTCGGGAGCAGTCAGAACGGCGAAGAAGGTGCAAATTGTGACTTTTGGTGTGCAACTGCGTGGTATTGTGAAATGAGTTGGATGTGCAAACAGTCTCAAGTCTCCACTCGAGACAACTAAACGATGTCATGTCCCACGTAGGTGACAGTGCGAATGAACATTTTCTCGCTTGAATTCACTTGCCAAGTGCGATCTTGGTGCCTATCCTCTTCCATCGTACGTAATGGCTCTGGACAGAAGTCGTCATAACGAATGGAATTGTACGAGAGTGAAAGGTGTCAACAAACAGATGAGGTACGAAGTGGCGCAAGAAGGATCTAGAAGAGGGTTGTGCCGCAGAGTGCACGTGGCTTTTAGTAGGACGAAAAGAGGACGATTTGCGGACGATCAGAAAGAATGCACGAATATATCATGTGGCTCTGTGGGTGTGGCTGTGATTCTGACTGTGACTGGTATATCGTGTCTTCACGAGAATTGGCACCATGTTTTGCGAGTCGTTCGTGATCTATTGCATGTTCATTTCAGGATCAACACAGGCCCGAGGCCGAGGAGCGTATGTGAGGTTGAAGTTATTGCAGCATGACTCTCAGCAATCGTCGATGAAGCGGGCTGCTCCGCGCGTGACGCTCGTGTCCGATAGCTATGTACCTTTCAGGAACCTCAAAGGAAATGGTCGAAGATCCAGACTCAGCTGGAAGGTCGACCTCGGTGGGTGAGGAGGTCGAGACGATGATGTGATGGAGCATGAAATGGAGGCGCACGTCCAGAACGTGACAGCTTTGAGCCTGTGCGAGTCCATGGTGCCACTATTGCATGTCTGCACTACCATCCACCCCTGTCGCGAGGAGAATGCGGATGCCGTTGGCGAGGCAATCCGAATGGCGCCTTGCCTTGCTCACCCGTGACACTGTTCACCCGCGTGATGAATGGGAGAAGGGCGCATCGAGATGGCAGAGAGCAGCATGGCGTGTTGTGGCAGAGTGGAGAGCAGAACGTCAGCGTGTGGAGGCTTCATTGGCTGCAAACCCGGTTTCTGCGCGCCAGGAGGTGGCTGGCTCAGCCACATGATCCAGTGACGTCGGAGCGCGTCATTCTCGTTGCCCCTCCATGCCCCTCCATCATGCAAGACGGATCGCGGAAGGCGCGTCAAAGAGCCCCCAGCAGGTCCTTTATAAACACCCCTCTTTCTTCTCCTTCTTCTTCACACCCACATCATCCTCGAAGTATTCAAGTCACATCTATCCGTACTCCACCCAACAAATCAAGTCTCTCACCCACACAACCAACCAACATCATGTCTGCACCAAACGCCAACGCACCCAACGAGGGCATTGTCGGCCAGATCACCAACTCGGCCAAGAACGCCGCCAACTGTACGCTCTCGACGACACATATCCTTTCCTACGTGCCGACTTACTAACAACTTTGCCACAGACGTCTCTGAGTCCATCCAGGGTTCCTCCGCTGAGGCCCAGAAGGAGGCCAACAAGGAGAAGGCCAAGGGCAACGTCCCAGGCAACGACTCCATCACCGACCGTGCCTCCGGCGCCCTTGACGCTGCCTCAAACAAGCTTGACCAGACCAAGCACGACGGCTCGGCCAAGGCCAACAAGGAGGGCATCTAAATGCAGATCGCCAGGGATGATACCTTTCTCTTGTGTATTAAGGCATGAAAATGGAAAGCAGTTCTCAGTACTGCCGCGGATGTAGTTCATAAGACACATCACGCGAAGATGGATCATGAATTGAAATGAATCTTCATACCACACTTCGTACCTCAGTCGTGTTTCCCAGCGCTGTGATTTCGTGCGTGAACTGTTTCAAGCTGTGCCTCGTCCTCAAGTTACTATCCCCATCTTTGTGATGCGTTGCAGAGAATTTTAGCTTGACCTCAACTTGCGCATACAGCAATTTGCATCAACACGGCAGTACAACTCAAACACTGTAATGGAAGTCAAATCATGTTATGAGCGTGTTCAGTGACATACATAGTACGGCGGCAGTAATGTAAGGTGGCACATGGAATATCGCAGCCACATGTAGCTAGCTGACATCCAGAGTGATTGCCATGCCATGGGAGATCTGCAGATGCGTAAACTGTACTCTCAGCTTCCACCTCCTACGATATCCTCCAACGTGAGTTCCTTCTCGCTTCCTCCTACGCTGCCAGCTTCTTTCCAAAACTTACTCAAATGTCTCGTGCCCGAGTCGCATATCACGGTCACAATCCTCTTTCCCTTTCCTATCTTTTTCGCTACAGTGGCAGCCGCAACGCAATTGACCGCACTACTGGCGCCCACAAACAAGCCCTCCTTTTCAACCAGCCATCTCGCCATCTTCATAGCCTGCTCGTCCGTCACCTTAACCGCGTCATCAATCAAATGAATACCAGCGTTGAAGTTGGCGGTCAGACGGTTGATGCCGATTCCCTCGACTATACTGTCTACTTGATGCCTTCGCCGCGTGCCCTCTGCTTCTGTGGGCGAGAACATGACCCCATATTTGATTTTGTTGTAGAGGCCTGAGCCTTGAGGGTCCGCGAGGATGACTTTCAGTTCGGGTAGGAGTGGCTTGAGGGCCAGAGCGACGCCGGAAATCGTGCCTCCTGTGCCGGCACCTGCGATGAAGACATCCACCTTGCCGCCTGCTTGTGCGTAGATTTCGGGGCCTGTTGTGGATTCATGCGCGAGGTAGTTGGCTGTGTTTTCGAATTGGTCGGCGAAAAAGCCGCGACCGGGGTGGGAGGGATCGTCAGTGTGTTCTTGGGCTCGCCGTCGCGCCATGTTGACGAATTGATTCTGGTCGATGATGGATGCTGGACGCACGCGTTCGACTGTCGCGCCAAGTTTGAGCAGGAGGTCGCTCTTCTCGGTGCTGATATCGTCGGGCATACAGCTGTGCGAGTCTTAGATTGTACACGTGGAACATATATCGGTTTGATGCTACGTACATGTATGCTCTGTAGCCTCTTGCTCGAGCGACAGATGCCAGCGAGATGCCTGTGGAGCCTACGGTGCCTTCATAGATTACATCGCCACGATCGGGTTTGAGAATGCCTGCTTCTTCTGCGTGTGTGATCATCGACAGCGCGACTCTGTCTTTGGGCGAATTGCCTGCGCCATTGAGATACTCCGCCTTGGCTAGGATCTCGCAGCCTGTAGCCTCGCTCAGAGAACGCAGCTTGATCAGAGGCGTGTTGCCGATCAATCCCTCCACGCCATCGCCGAAATCATTTTTGAGAGCTACAGATCCTGACCTGGTCACTTCATGCTCCCCACTCGGCAATACAGAAGGTGCCTTCCTGTTCGTGTGATCTTCGAGTCGCACATAGTCTGGCTGACCGGGAAGCGGATGCGAGGTTCCGTGTAAGCGCCGCAGTCGTCTCTGATACGCGAGTTCTAGATCTGGATAGAAGTCTTTGAATGCGAGTGTCACGAGGATCCCGATCAAGAAGCCGCCTGTGGCCGTGAGCTTCTGACGATTGTCAAGGATGTGCGCCCAGAGGCGCTGCCAGATCTCGACTAAGAAGCTCATTCGATTGAAATAAGAAAGGTGTACGAGTGGAGGTTGGCAGAGGGAATCTCGTGACCGGGCAGGGTCGCTTTGATGGCGGCGCTATACTGAGTTGGGATGCATCGCCAGGTTCGAGGATGGCGCTACTGGAAGCTTTCATCGGCAGCGACCTCAGCGCAGCGCGACCAGAGCTCCCGTCTCCAAGACGCATTGCCCTTCGTGCAGATGGACTCGCCGGCCGTCACGCGTCTGTTTGGACGGCTAGCAACACACAGATTCTGTCAACATGCCCGTCACATACCCGCGCCGGTTGTACACACGCAATTTCGCAGCCAAAGCACTCGGCCTAGCAAGAAACCGAAGAGAGACCAAGAGAGCCACTGGCAGCAGCGGACCGACCACTTCCCCAGCGACAAGGCGGAAGAATTCAGGAGATATCCCAATGTCACCGCAGACATGCTACGGGGGCGAAGAGAGAGGCCGCGCAGGGTGAAGATGCTGATGAGGGACTTCATCGAGGACAGCCTGTATAACCCGCATTACGGATACTTTAGCAAGAACGTGACCATTTTCTCGCCCGGTGCGCCGTTTGATTTCAACAAGCTGAGAGATGAGCCGGAATTCTACAGCCTGCTCGGGGAGAGATACACCCAGTTTGAGGACCAGCTCGACGACAAGGGTCACAGCGATGTTAGACAATTGTGGCATACACCGACCGAGCTCTTCCGACCTTACTATGGAGAGGCGATAGCGAGGTATATGGTCGCCAATTACAAGCTCACCTTGTACCCATACCACGACTTGGTCATCTATGAAATGGGCGCCGGGAATGGTACCCTGATGATGAATATCTTGGACTACATTCGACATGCGGATCCGGAAGTATACGCGAGGACGAAGTTTCGCATCATCGAAGTGTCATCTACGCTGGCATCGATACAGTCCAAGAAATTAATCGAGACAGCTTCGAGTCGAGGCCACGCCGACAAAGTTCACATCATCAACAAATCGATCTTCGATTGGGATGTCTACGTACCCACACCGTGCTTCTTCTTGGCCATGGAGGTTTTCGACAACTTCGCCCACGATGTACTGCGATATGATCCACAGACTGAAGAAGCTATGCAAGGTTCTGTGCTCATTGACAGCGAAGGCGACTTCTACGAATTCTACAGTCGCACCTTGGACCCTGTCGCAGCTCGATTCTTACGAGTAAGGGAGGCAGCTTGCCAGGATCGCCCGTATCCGTACCCTTTGAGGACTTCCAAGCTTCTACGATCTCTGCGGCACAATCTTCCCTTCGCACCGAATCTTACCGTCCCGGAGTACATACCAACCAGGCTGATGCAATTCTTCTCCATTCTATCGACCAAATTTCCGGCACACCGACTGGTGACATCTGATTTTCACAGCTTGCCCCAAGCTACTGCAGGTTATAATGCTCCTGTCGTGCAGACTCGATACCAGAGACAGACAGTCCTTGTTCGAACACCGCTGGTACAACAGGGGTATTTCGACATTTTGTTTCCTACAGACTTTGGTGTCATGGAAGACATCTATCGCGCCATTACTGGGAGACTAACGAGAGTCATGACACACGAAGACTTCTTCCAACGCTGGGCATATGTTGAAGACACTCAGATGCGAAGCGGCGAAAACGCTCTGCTCGGGTGGTACAAGAACGCTAGCGTTATGCTGACTGTATGATAAATATGTACCTAACTGAAGAAGTACGTTTGCGGATTTCATTCTCGCCAAGCGGCTCTCTGTTCGATTCAGCTTCATCTCCGAATCCTTCAACCGCCGCTTCCATCGTGGCGTTTGGCGCTCCATCTATCGTCTAGCCCGCTGGTTCGAGCGGGGATCTGCCAAGGGCGTAATGCAAGGCACAGGCCAACCCTTCAATGTGTTTTCTTGTAGAGCGCTAACAGGACGGTCACAAGGTACATCTCGAATACATCTCGAGTACATCTCAAGTACATCTCAAGTAAAATTTCAGCCTTGCAAAAATGACCATGTCGCAAAGATGACCAGATCAGCAGCTTGCGTCTCCTCCAGTCCACCCACACAAGAATGCTGAAATGGCAGTCTCGACACTCACCCCAACCATAGCACAGTTGCTTCGCAGCAACGCTGAGAGATATGGCGACAGAGTGTCGTTCGCATCTCCTAACAGGCTGGTCACGCACCGCGACCTGGAAAGCAGAACTCGACGCATTGCATACCAGTTGAACAGGGCCGGCGTCAGTCATGGCCACTACGTACTGGTCCTGCTTGGGAAATGCGTGGAAGCTGTAGAGAGCATATTTGCTATTGTCAGAGCTGGTGCCATGGCCGTCCCTCTTGATCCTCGATGCTCGCGAGCTGAGCTGGCAAACATACTCGATGACATCGGTCATGGGCCTAGCTGGACCATCACCACTTCTATAGGAACCGAACAAATACGCAGCATAGACGTCAGCCAGTCAATGACCATCTGGGCGATTGATGCGACTCCTGCAGTGCTCAACGCAAGGCCGTATGAAGATCTGACTGCTAGAATCAATGCTGCGGACCCGCCTGATGACCTAGCTGCGTCAGAAAGGGCGTTCCTGCACTACACATCTGGGACTACCGGAAGTAAGCCGAAAGGCGTTGTGTCGTCGCAGCAGGCTTGGATACAGTCTACATTGCAGAGCCTTACCAGCGACCTGCGTGTACGTCCCGACGATAGAATCTTCTGTCCGATCCCGGTCACACATGCATATGGATTTTCGTCTGGGGTCATCGTCACACTGTGTTCCGGCGCGAGCACATACTTGACGGGAGATCAGTCCCTGTCTGAAAGTTTTTCTCACGAACCATTCACCATCATTCTTGGCGTTCCGACCACCTATAGCGAACTTGTCAGCTTGAACATCGATCCTGCCAGTCTATCATCAATTCGCGTGTGCAACAGTGGCGGTGCTCCAGCTTCAGCGTCGTTGAACGCTCAAGTTGAGGAGAAGTTTGGCGTATCGATCCTCAATCATTACGGCTTCACTGAGAGCTGCGGTGCTGTCACGGTATGCAAGGCCGGCAATCCCTTTGTCGAGGGCTCGTGCGGATCGATTTTGCCTGGTCGTGAGCTTCGCATCGTAGACCCCACGACCGTAGATGAGGTTACTGCTGGGGCTGAAGGTGAGATCTGGCTACGAAGCATGTCGGTCTTGATCGAGTACCACAGAACGGCAACTTCACCTCTCACGGACGACGGCTGGTACAGGACTGGCGACATTGGTCGATGGGATGGTGAAGACTTGATGATCACAGGACGTATCAAAGAAACGATCGTCCGTGGTGGCCAGAACATACATCCCGCAGAGATTGAACTCGTTCTCAACTCTTGTCCTGAAGTCAAAGAATCCGTCGTTGCAGCTGCTCCGCATGATATATTTGGCGAAGTTCCCGTTGCCTACGTCGTGCCTGAGAGAGCCGCACTGACGATAGGTATTCTGATCGCGGCCTGCAGAGAGACTCTACCGAATCACAAGATCCCAGTCAACTTCTTCGAGATCGATTCTATCCCTCGCACTCGAGCAGGAAAGCCACGGCGTAACGCAGTTCGCACTTGTCCCAGTCGTCGATTGACTGCTACCAACCTGACAAGAAACGAGATTGAAGCGACGATCCTCGCGGAATTCTCACATGCCCGTGGGCTGCCTCTTCATACACCGATTGATTCAGCAGCGGGTTTCAGCGATATGGGAATGAACTCTCTGGCCGGAATTGTCATACGTGATCGACTCATGTCTATCACGGGACTTGACCTGCCTATAACTCTTCTCTATGACCATACAACCCCGAGAAGTCTGAGCGAGTATTTGTTTTCACAGCTGCCGGTCAGTAAAGCCACGATGATAACTCGGACTGAAATCTATGACCAGTCTACACCGGACTCGAATGACCCAATTGCCATAGTCTCTATGGCATGCCGATACCCGGGTGGCATAGCCTCACCCGAGGATCTCTGGGCAGTTGTCGAGGCTGGCATCGATGTCACATCAGACTTCCCGACTGACCGTGGCTGGGATACGGAAGCTCTGAACAATCGAGACTCGGACGCTCCTGGGACCGCAGTTCCAAGACGTGGAGGATTCCTGCATGACATGGCAGATTTTGATGCGGAGATATTCGGTATGTCTCCGAACGAAGCAGAAGCGACAGATCCGCAACAACGACTCCTTCTCGAATCAACTTGGCATCTGCTAGAGAGGGCTGGTCTGTCACCCATGTCGCTCCGAGGTAGTCAGACCGGCGTCTACGTTGGCATGATGTACAATGACTATGGCGGTCGCTTCGTCAACGAGAATCGACATACTGTGGGACCACAATTGGATCTGGGCTCAGCGGCGTCTGTCGCAGCCGGCCGTGTTTCATATACATTCGACTTTCGCGGCCCTGCTGTCTCAATTGATACAGCATGTTCGAGCTCTTTGGTTGCAATTGATCTCGCTTGCAAAGCTCTCAGACTTGGCGATTGTTCTCTAGCGATCGCCGGGGGAGTTACAATCATGGCGACTCCGAATGCGTTTGTTATGTTCAACAAGCATGGAGGGCTGTCGCCGGACGGACATTGCCGATCGTACTCGGATGATGCTAACGGTACAGCGTGGTCGGAAGGAGTTGGCCTCCTACTCCTCGAGCGTTTGTCTAGTGCTCGAAGTAAAGGACATCAGGTTCTTGGTCTTGTCCGCGGCACGGCTGTCAATTCAGATGGAAAGTCTACGACCTTGACTTCGCCAAGTAGCGTTCAGCAAGAGCGACTTATCAATCAGGCTCTCCGGAACGCTCAGCTGTTGCCGGAAGATATTCAGTGCCTCGAAGGCCACGGAACGGCAACTCCGATCGGAGACCCCATCGAAGCTCGTGCTCTCATTGCCACTTATGGCATGAATCGTCCGGAGCCTATCCCCCTCGGATCTCTGAAGTCTAACCTTGGCCACACCCAAGCAGCTGCTGGTGTCGCGAGCATCATCAAGATGATCATGGCAATGCAGCGAGGTGTGCTGCCAGCAACTCTCCATGTGACTAGGCCATCCCGGCATATCGACTGGCAGAAGGGCAATATCAGGCTGCTTACAAAAGCTAAGCCATGGCCCCGAACTACAAGGCCGCGACGAGCTGCAGTATCTGCATTTGGTATTGGAGGCACGAATGCACATGTTATCCTTGAGTTCGAGGAAGGCGGGCTGCCTGTGCAAGATGGGGTTCGAGGTTCGGTCGCTCAGTCGTGCCCTTGGTTGTTTTCTGCTGCTAGCGAAGCGGCATTGCGAGCACAAGCACAAGCAGCATCAGGACTTCTACATTTCGACCCAGCAGATGTTGCCTTTTCTCTGGCGATAACGAGATCCTCACTACGATGGAGAGCTGCGATCCCTCCACGAGATGTTGAAGCACTGGCAGCTCTCGGCCGTGGGGTTTGCCACCCACGAATATTGACAGGTCAAACTAAGGCTCCGCGACTTGTCGTCATGTTTTCCGGCCAAGGAGGACAATTCCCAGAGATGTTTGAAGAACTGTCGGCCAGCTTCCCTTCCTTTCAAAAATTGATGAGGGACACATGCTGTGCGATCGACATATACCTGGAAGAACCATTGTTCGACACCCTGCAAAAATCTCCTGAGACCATACATCGCACAGATATAACTCAAGCTGCCATCTTCGTATTCCAGGTCGCCATGTATCGTACGCTCGAACATTTCGGTGTTGAGCCAGCAATTCTAGTAGGACACTCTATCGGCGAGATCGCAGCGGCGCACGTCAGTGGCATCTTGTCCCTGGCAAATGCAGCCAAGATGGTCGCTGTTCGAGGAAGACTTATGCTTAAAATAACCGAGGGTACAATGGCGAGCCTTGAGGCGACCGAGGATGAAGTTCGAAAGTGCCTCACCAGTCTACGTCTTTCGAATGAGAAAGTGGCAATTGCTGCTACCAACTCTGCAGAGTCCGTTGTCATATCTGGCCAGAAACTGGCTGTTGAGGCTGTGATGGACAGATTTCAAGAACAGAGTCGACACACCAAGAGCTTGTGCATCAGTCATGCTTGTCACTCACCGGCGATGCGTCCAATCTTACCAACTTTCACCAAGACGCTGGAGACGCTATCGTATACTTCACCCAAAGTTCCAATCGTCTCGACTGTGACCGGAAGCCTTGCTGAGCATGCCGAACTTCAATCTGCTGGTTATTGGGCTCACCAGGTGATATCGCCCGTCCGCTTTGCGGAGGCCATTCAAACGGCCAAGCGATCAGGAGGCACTGCCTTTCTCGAAATTGGACCTTCCGCTGCATTGACCATGCATGTGGAAGATGCCATACCTACGAAGGCGAAAGTGAAATCTCTTATCGATGCTCTGGCTCATCTGCACGTCCTGGGAAGCACGGTGGCATGGCATAATGTTCTGCAGGGAAGCGGTGCGCGCAAAGTGGGTCTGCCGATATACTCCTTTCAGCGGCGTCGCTACTGGGTTGAGCCGCCAAGACGACACGAGCGTCAAGTGGCCACGAAACATCCTTTTCTCGAGCAGTCGATGCCGATAGCTGGCTCAGAGCAGATTGTGGTCAGTGGTCGCATAGCTGCCAGAGAGCATCCTTGGATCAACGAGCATGTTATGTCAGGGAAAGCCATTCTGCCTGCTACGGCGTTCGCAGAGATGGCTATCAAAGCTGGTAGTGAGACAAACCAGAGGACTTTGAGGGAGCTTACACTGCTGGCGCCACTTGAGCTTTCTATTGAGGTCGAGACTCAATTGCAGATTGTATTGAACGGAACTCGGCCACGGAATGGGCGGGCTTTCGAAATTTTCTCCAGGCCAGCTGGAGCGACTCCGTCGCAGGAGTGGGTCCACCACGCCTCTGGAATCTTGATCGAAGGCGTTAAAGACACGGCTCGTATCGACGTGAGTAGCTGGCCCGTCGATGACGAGATCGATATTGTCGAAGCTTACGATATGCTAAGCGACTCTGGGTTATTCTATGGCCCTTCGTTTCGCTGCGTAAAGCGTCTCTGGCGCACATGTGAAGGATATGTCGCAGCATTGAAGCTCCCGAACTCCATTAGCTCCTCGGAACATCTGATTCATCCGGCACTCCTAGATGCGGCGATACATCTGCCTCTGTTGGCGGCACCTACGGGACCTCAAGCTCGTCTGCCATTCAGACTGGCGGGCTTCGACCTGTGGCACTCGAATGAGCAG
The DNA here is from genome assembly GCA_002785985.1 of Microcyclosporella mali. Taxonomy (NCBI): domain Eukaryota; kingdom Fungi; phylum Ascomycota; class Dothideomycetes; order Mycosphaerellales; family Mycosphaerellaceae; genus Microcyclosporella; species Microcyclosporella mali. The sequence continues at coordinate 743,518 of NHNU01000010.1, forward strand.
GAATTTCGTGCTGTGGTGCATATGATGAAGGACGATCGGATTTCCGCACGAGTGTACGACTTCAGTGGCCGCAAAGTTGCAGATTTGGAGACTATTGAACTACGGCCTGCGGTATCTAAGTCTGGAGAGCTGTTTACAGTAGAATGGTTGCCTCTCTCGGTGACCTCGACTGCCCAAAGTATCACCAGGAAGGAAAGGGTTGTTCGAATTTCTGCTCATTCGGGCGTATCAGGACGAGTTAGCACTATACACGACGCGGTGAATAGCATTCTTCGGACAGTGAAAGAGTGGGGCATCAATCAGACTGGTCAAAGTGGCCACCAGAGACTCATCATTGTGACCGAGCGAGCGACTGTTTTCAAGCCCGACCTGACCTCGGCTGCTGTCTGGGGCTTTGTCAGATCTGCACAGTCCGAGCACGGCGAGAGTATAGTCCTCATCGATTCAGACAAGACTTTCGAATCGGAGGCTGCCATGGGGACGGCTATTGCATCAGGTGAGACGGTGCTCGCTGTGCGCGATGGCAAAATTCTAGTACCCAAGCTTGTCAAAAATCCAAGCACAACCTCTAAGCCTCAACAAATCGTGACTGGCGGAACCATACTTATTACTGGAGGGACTGGGGGCTTGGGACTGATCTTGGCTCGTCATCTGGTGCAAGAACATGGTGCCAAGAACTTACTTCTTGTCAGCAGGTCCGGCCCGTCTTCTAGCAGGGCTAAGAGCGTCGCAGCAGACCTCGCCAGCTGCGGAGCGAATGTTATGCTCAGATTTTGCGACGTTGCAGACTATGAGGCTCTCGCGAAGCTCCTCCGTTCCATCCACCCGCCAGTCACGGCTGTCTTCCACGCTGCTGGAGTTGTAGACGATGCGTTGGTCGAATCCCTTACACCAGAGAGAATGTCACGGGTCCTACGCCCCAAGGTTGATGCGGCGATCAACCTTCATTGTCTATTTCCCAACGCGAGACCCTTCGTCCTGTTTTCATCGGCTGCAGGCATTCTCGGTAATGCTGGTCAGGCCAATTATGCTGCTGCCAACACCTTCCTTGATGCATTGGCATGCTATCGTGCTCATCGAGGCCTGCACGGTTTGTCTTTGGCTTGGGGTCCCTGGCGCAATGAGGCTGGAATGGCTGGCAACATCAAAGATCATGGACCTCTGCTACCGCTGAGCGACGAACAGGGGCTGGCGCTTCTTGATATTGCCCTGGGCTCTCCGCATAAAGTCGTAGTACCACTGTTGACTCGAAATATGGTACCAACCATTTCCAAGCCATCCTCCGAAGCTTCCATAGCACGTGAGATTAAAAGATCATCCTGGCGCAAACAGCTTTTACGAATGCCTGACTCCAACCGCATCGAGAAACTTGAAGAACTTATAAAGGACGAAATCGCTTCTGTCCTCGGCTACAAGCAATTGCCAGACCTGCCGTTCGCTGAGCTTGGTCTCGATTCACTAACCGGTGTCACAATTCGAAACAAAGTCAGCGTTCTTGCGGGCGTGTCGTTGCCAAGCTCTGTAATGTTCGACTGCGACAATGTTCCGGCATTAGCAAGTCTCGTTGTTCAGGGACTTGGTGACGTTTCCTCGGAGGAAAGCGAATTCGACAACACCGAGCCAGCCAAGCCAGAGCCAGTGACCAGGCATCACGAGCCGTCGAATTTGCGAGTCGCGACTATTTGCCGACGGCTTTGTCACTCAGGGAACTTTACTGAAGCCCTAAACATGCTCGCTATAGCGTCTCTCGCGCTCCCAGTCATCACATCATCGGAAGAATTTAGCCATGCCATTTTCCCCCGACGGCTTCGAGCTGGTGCAAGCCCCGGCATGGTCGTTGTTTGTCTGCCGGACTTCTTTCCCTCTCTAAGCAATCGCAGTCTCTTCCGAAATTTACTTCCAGGTCTGGACCATCGTTTGGAGATCTTCGATATCGATTATCCAATGGCATCCCTACCGGAGAATTTGAGCGTACTTACCGATATACTCGCTCAATGTCTCTCGGCCGCGTTCCACAAAAAGGAAATCGTGCTGGTTGGGTACTCAGCAGGGGGTGTCATTGCGCATGCTCTTGCTCATAGATTGGCAGACCAAATAGCTGGACTGGTCCTCATCGACACATATCTGATAATCGAGGATGTGCCCAACTGGCTGGCATCCTTGCCCGGCAAGAGAATAGTAGAGGCCGGCACTGACTTCGAGGAAATGTACAGCGACAATGCACTCGCTGTGATGGGCCACTACTCGAAGCTCATCAAGAGTGATACGCCGGACAAAGTACGTTCGCCCAGTTTATTCGTCCGCGCCAGTGATCCGACGCCAGATATGTGTGGCTACAAGTGGGAGGCATCGTGGCCTTCGGCCGATCAGTCCATCGTGCTACCGGGTAATCACATCTCTTTGCTGCGCGAGGATGCATCAACCACTGCGGCGACGATTAGTCAATGGATGATGACATTGCGATCCACATGATCATCGTGCTGATGGTAGAAAGTACAGCGTCTCCCGACGCCGGGATATTGACTGCGCTAGGTCGACGAGGGCCTTATTCCACTGTCTTACAAGGTATATGGCCAATCGAGACGCCAGCCGAGCGAAAATCAGCTTGGTGCAAGTGATATTCCGGCGTTCTCAGACGCTGTGTTATGTGTGAATCTTGGGGCACTACTGCAGCACACGAGATAGTAGCTTCTGCTTGGCATGGCTAAGGGAAACTCCGAATGTATAACGCCATCATGAGGTGGTGCCCAAGCGACCGGGTTCTTCCCTGTACATCCGTTTCCAATGATGCAATTCTTCCAAGCGAGATGGTTGAAGTCTGTCTTGACCTTCCTTCTGGCCCGAGGTCGCGAACCCTGCTGTAGCAGTTAGGATCTATCTCTATTGGCGCAATTCGAAAGTCTTGCAAGAGTCAAATACAACTCGTCTAGGCAAAGTCGCGTAGGATTGGCCGTTTCGTTTTGAAGGACTGTATAGAGTTTGAGAAGAGCAGCATATCTCCTGCATTACTTTTACCTTCATTGCGACTGCGGCTCAGACCAGAACAGCTCTACAGTGCGCCAACCTACTATCAAAATTCTGGCGCGTCCAACACTACCGAAGTACGGCTGATCGAGACACAGTGACTCACAAGCGGGTTGGCACAGGGAACCATTGCTCCCACGTTGATCTGCGGTTTCACATTGAACATCAACTTCGGGAGTGCGTGAGATAATGATTATTATGGGGCCACGGGCGAAGATCCCAGCCCTTTTCTCTCGGTCTTCGAATATAACTTACGGAAGTCGAGATCCCTCCTTACTGGAGGTAGACTACTGACCAAAGTCTAAATTTGACGTCCAAGGATTGAGATCCGAAACACATGTACCTCATCATGTGTGACTTCAGATACTCGATGCTGGTTCAACGCAATATTACGGTATTACGCAACATGATCCATCGGATTCAGCCCTGGAAGGTGTCTGAAGGAACCTTAGCGTCCTCGCTGGGCTTGATCGAGTTTTACGCTCTTCACTAATATGAAACATGCGAGTCGACGATCCGATATGGTCATCCGCCGGAAGGACAGCCAATTGCGCCCATAGACCTTTTAAGGTGCTTAGGCATTCCAATACCGGATGCCAGCTTGGCTTTGGGGATTCGCGTTGGGTGCAAGGCGGTGTTGCTGCGAAGCAAAGAATCTGACGCACACAACTATCTGTGGTCTGGGCCGACGTACGTCCAGTGCCTGCTGCCCCCAACCGTATCGACTAGGCTGCGTCCGCCACGAAGAGTCAACAGGACCATAATCTTGACTATCTCATCACTAAGCCAAACGACTTTGATCAACACAGTTCCGAGGAAATCTTGCAGGATTGATGCAACGAGAGACCTCAGTCTTGGTCCATTTCTCTCCATTCTCAGATGCGTCAAAGGTCGTCACATGCTCGCAATGCTTGTCGCTGAGCCACGATCGAGCCTTAGACGTATGATGAACAGCAGCGACCAGAGATCTGGCCGTGCGCACAGGGCAACCACCGCAAATACTCTTCTCACCACAGAACCGTCGATGGCGCGTCGATGCAGGTCCTCGAGTACGGCGGTGCATCAGGCTCAGTTTTCTTCCCGCGACAGTATCCAAATACCTGGCAGTTCAAGTGATTCCTTCTGCCGGCATGACAATTTCTATCTCCGCACTGGCGAGCGGAATGGGGCATTGTTGGTGCTTAAAAGCATCGACAGTCTGCTCCTCCTCATGATTGATCCTGACTATGTGTTAGTGTTGGTCAGCGAGAACGGAACACAGCCACTCTTACCCTCCAGTAAAGCTGGCCACCACACAAGGGAGAATCGACATACAGTGCCTATATAAGGACGACTGCGAGCCTCTCAGTGAGTCACTCTTCCACTCTCTGACCACGAACACATTGACACCCCACAGAAGCGTCCTTAACATGCATTTCACCACCTCACTCGGGCCAGCAGCAGCCTGCTCCTTATCTCTGCAGACCGCCAATGGAACACCAGTCCTCAAACAGCCAAATAGAGTGGTAGCCCGCGACTCGCCTTCGTCCTATCCTCTCGCCGATTCGTGCGGCGGAGAGTGGCAGTACCTCAACTTCGATACGAATGATGACACTGATAAGGGCCGGCTTCAGAAACTCCATGAGGTGGTCTGTGGCTACGATTTGAACATGCTTCTCATCCAGGCTGTCGATGCAGTTCAGAACGCAAACGCCGTCTATCAGCGCTACTTCCCAGACGATGAAGACAAAGACAATATCTTGTCTGTCTATCAATTACTCTTGAACCCGAATGATCCTGGTGGGCTCGCGCCTTTGATCGAATCATTCATTGTTGACAACAAAGGTGTGCTGGTCACCTTCATGGCAGGCGCATGGTTCCGGCTGACAGTTTGATCTCTTTAGATTTCGATGGTGTATGCCTCGATGCGGATGGACAGCCTCAGAATCTAGCTTACACCGACACCGACGACTCCGATGGCGGCGACAAACTAGAGAAGATCCACTTCTGCGATGTCGCATATTCCCGTCCTAGCGTGACTGATGTCGAATGCAGCAGCCTAGACCCATATCCCAGCACCAAGTTTGACACGCTCGCGCGCATCGCCTTGCACGAGATGATGCATTACAGCACAGTCGGACCTGCTTCCAAAGTGGCTGCTCAGATTGTTGATGTCAAGAACAAGGACACATACTTCGCTTATGATCCTGAAAGGACACATGGACTCATCGACCCGAACCAAGACGACCGCGATGATCTTGTGGACATCAACGCCGACAGTTACGCTTGGATGGCTTCCGATGCCTACTTCAGCTACGCTTGTACTTCGACACCGGACGACTACGCGGCTTACTTTGAAGACCCACCGGCTTATGTGCCGGAGACGGACAGTGATGACGGCGACGACAATAACGAGCCTGCAGATGAATCCGACAATCCCAACTCGGATACCGAAAGTGATAACGACTGAGTGCATCGGTGGCGTAGTACGAGTGGATATGGAGATGAAGAATATCATTGCGAAAAGTGACCATCACTCTCTTGTTACTCAGGCGGGCGTTTCACAGTGGATGCTTTTGTGTTTGATGTATTACGAATGTCTTGGATAAGAATTTTCCGATCTCTTGTTTCCGTCGACTGTGAGACTCCTGCTACCTTCTCGCAACATTGTTCTTCCTTGTCTTCCGTGCCTTGGATTGGAAAATGTTTGCCGTCAGCTTCGGGCACGATCGTTGTATTGCAAGGACCGCAAAGCAAAGCACGACTAGCTTGCTAAATCTGTTTGATGACAGAAGTGATTCATACGCTTCACACTGAGACAGTGATGGACCATTTCCAACATCGATCTATCAAGGTTCTGGACCCGGACCTCCATTTTGCAAGTCACGTCAAGTATTGCGAGAAGTAGATTGCCTACTGCGTCATCTTCCCGTTCATGACCCGGAAGGGGACTGTCTCGTCGCACTTCAATTCTAATGGGGGCACAGCGGTCTTGTAGACTGTTCGCGGGACCCGCGCATCGCCCTCGTCAGCAATCTGCTCGACTGTGCCTGAGCACCACCACACTCCGTTCGGACGAAGCCGCATCTCGTACTCGCCATTCGACAGAGTTGCAACCTTCTCGCTAATGTCTACACGCCTGACGAAGGGCTCTCCAGGCATGAGGGTGATCAATTCGGACAGTTTGATGCGTCTGTCCGATCCGCTGGCATACAGGCTGCAGACTGGACGCTTGACATCTTTCGATATGATCGTGCTCGTTTGAACATCTTCAATCTCGAGACAAGTCCATGGCGACGCAGAGGCATCAATGATCCGAGGATCGCGGTCCTCACTTGGCGGATCGGGAGAGAAGAAGTCGTCAGATTTTAGGTAGTTCTGATGGCCGCAAGTCTGGACGCTGATTGGCGTGCTGCTTGTGTTCGTGAACGTGAGCTCGAGCATTGAGGCGATGGACTGTGACGCGGCAGCTGCTTCTCCATTGACAAGTCGCATATGTGTCTGAACATCCGGAGGCCAAGTGAGCGATTCGACGACCTTGAATGTCGTTGTACTGCCAGAACCGGACTTGCTGCTGAGAAAAGTGATATCCAGTAAGGACTTTGAAGGCTTCGTATCGACTTCGTCTGGCTCGTTCCGATCAGAGTAACCGTGAAGGTGCAAACCCAAATCCAGGCTGGCAAGACCGATGCCGTACTTCTCGCCAGGCCTCAAAAGTGCTCCCACGGGACCGTCAGGATCAATGCCATGCGAATAGGTCGTGAACTGTCCAAACTTCCATCCCTGCGAGCTTGATCGGCTTCCAGGCGATGGGAGCGTGATGAGTTCTGTCCCGCCCTTGACCTTCGGCAAGCCGCTCACATCCACTACGTCTCCTGAGCTCTCATTTCGTAGTCTCAGCAGCCCACAGGCAAGTGCGTACGGCACATCGAGAGCGGTGCCACTGATGTCGAAAATGAACGATCGAGGATCTATATCTGATGCAGATCGGCGACAAAGACCAAAAGTAATGGAGAAAGGCAGGCGGCCAGACCGATCCAAGACCGGGTATCTGCTGATCAAATTCGTGTGCAAGCCGAAGGTAGCATGGCCGGGCGTGCTTGTTGTCATATTTCGATCTCGTCGATGGGAAAATTCAGATCATTAAATCGTGAATAGCAGAATGTAAGCATGGCATGCGCAGATGAACGAGTCACTTATGTGGCGAATAGGATTCGCTAATCTCAGCTCGTCTTCAGTCGACCACGCGACTTAGAGGGTATGACACACCCCCAACATAGGGTGCACTTTGTAGGGTTGTTCAGCTGCGGAAGCAAGGCAGTGGACATGTGGGTTCCAGAATCTCTCCGACGTCAATGTTGGTACAGTCCCCGGCAGTTTGTGTGCCACCTTTTCATTCAGCTTCGTCGTTGATGCGACTGCTGCACCCGCAGTGGACGGCGATGCTGTCCATCACCTCTGACTCAAGCAACAATTGCACTCCTACAATTCGAACACTCCATCTGCTCTAGAATGTAGCTGAAGCGTCAGAATCGGGAAGATGAATGACAGCTGTTAGTTCGGTGAGGATTCTTATATATTAGCCGACTTGGTTATACTGACACAAGAGATAGGAAGCATCGCTTCGGACTGCAGAACTCTCTCCTTCCTGTCACGGGCTTGCGCACCAACTCTCATTGTATAAAAATGGGAAATTCGAGAGTCGGAGGTGTCCGACTCATAGGTGCAAGCGAGGGCTGAGTGATCCTCCGACTCTCGAAGAAATTTGCCGCTCTCTAGCGGTGCGATGCTATACGATTCGATGCGTTATATGTCGTCGACACTGCCTACATTTGGCCCGACGGGGGGCGGGGCGGGTGGCGGTTGCAAAGGAAGGCTGCGGCTCCCGCGAGGATGCGAGCGCCGAAAGGGGCCTGGATGCGTACACCAATTACCAGTAGCGATTTCACTACAGTACTTGAGTTTTCACTCATCAGAAGCTGCACCTCTTTCACATTGAAAGCACTATACCCTCCCTTAGTCATCACCACCACCACCGTTATGATCGTTATATTGCTCGGTCGCTCAGGGTGGTCGCTTCGGACGGATTTTTGAGCCCCTACGCTGCTACGCAAGCTTCGGGTCAAAAATTTTACCTACGCTTCAATCCCCCACCGCTCCCTCACTCGATGACTTATAGGATGTCGGAAATAGAGCACAACGGCACGACAGCCCACGATTAGGAGAGTAAACATATGGCCCAACAGCCCAGGCGTAAAGATGTCTACGTCTGTCCCCGTTCCAAGTCAGGTAAGCGCACGTTGCAGGATCTTTGTGCTACACAAATCATGACGATGGCAACGGCATGTCGAGAATCCAGCGTCCCGATTACACCCAGCAGAACTGAAAATCCATACCCTTGGCTGTTCCTCGTTCCTGTATTATCACCCTGAAATCCGCGGCTGGCGAGACAATCGCCGCACCAATGTGCGGCTCCCGTTGAGAATTGGGCCATGCTCCATCCACCGGGTGAATTTCGAACCTCAGCACCACCATAATCAAGAAGACCATCAGCTCGTTTGCGGCAAAATACCTCCCAGGGCAGACTGCAGCGCCACAACCCCAGGCCCTGTAGGCCGAGGCGGGAGGCCTGTTGCTCTGTTGCTCTACGAACCTGATTGGGTCGAATTTTTTGGCGCTCGGACCCCAAATAGTCTCGCTGTTGTGAATATCAGCAGAAGGAATGAAGAGCAAGGAGTCTTTCTTCAGAAGGTATCGGTTGTCCAGCAAAGTATCGTCGAGTACAATTCGAAAAGCCGCGTTAGTGGATTGCAATCGCAGGGTTTCGCGCACCAGCGACGGTATTGCCGGACATCTGCTTATGACCTCAGGCACGTCGATTCGGACAGAACTGTTGGTCACCGGCTTGTCGTCAGAATCGTGGCCGATCGCGTCCGCAACAGCACGCTTGACGGTCTCCAGAAGTTCAGGGTTCGAGAAAACGTTGTATATTATCCAGAAAGCACCTGGAACGATATTCGCCAACAGGCCGTGGCAGACTCCAACGTCAAAGCGGGCGATATCATCCAGGGAGATATTGAATGCCCTATTGACGTCGAGGCGGGCACGTACCATTTCAGAGGCTGAAAGATGCCCATCTCTCTCGTAATACTCCCTCATAGCGCGCTCAAGTTTAGCTCGGCCTCTGATGCCCTTGCGAGCTACAATACTCGGTAGCAAATTTAAGCCGATCTTGACGAAATTATCATCAAAGTCCCTAGCAGGGTTAGTCTGAGGCGGCCGACCAATACTTGCGGACACGGTGCTCACCAAAAAGCGTGTCGCACTTCATCGTCTTGGAAAGGATTCTGCTCGGAGCCATACGTTGCGTCGCTGCTCATGATAGTCATCACCCGCCGGACCCAGGAGAACAAATCGACTTCTTGGCTGTTTGTTGCATTGTGCTGTTGGCTCAGGAGACCGTCCAGACTTCGCACAGCCTCAGTCATCATATGCTCGAGGGCTATCCGGTCCGTCAATGTCTTGTGCATTGCGCTCATTGTTGCCTGCCGGAGACCAGGGACTGCGCTATTACCGAGTGGGTCTTCAGCAAACTTGTGTACAGCGTCCGCGCTCGCACCCATGATCCTTTCGGCAACCTGGGCGAAGAAAGGAGCAAATGAGATTGTCTTCGCATGCCTGTCGACAGCAGTCACGTAATGCAGCGAATTGACAATATATACCTTGCTCTTGGGCAATTGCAAGGTATATATGGGCAGTCGGCAACGTTGCCTAGAAGATCTTATCAGCCTCGAGACATGAGATCTATCTGCCTGTCGAAGCCTTCCACTCACGTGACCTTCGAATAGTATTCGAGGCCATGGGACAAAAGCCCAAGCAGGTGACCGAAGACTGGAACTCTTGGAGAAATGAGAGGGGGCTCTTGAGCAGACTGGGGCAGCAGAAGATATCGCGCTGCAAGAGTATACAAAACTGTAACGGTTAACATAAAAATAGGAGCAAAGATGCTAGCAGTGGTCATGATGGGTTGAGTTGGAAGTGCGGCGTGTGAGGAAACCGACTACACTGAGTCTAAGCTACGCTATATGATCAAATTCACTGTTCCTTGCAGGTCGAAGTCTGGCATATTTGCTCTACGACGCCGCCAACGCACCATAGCCGTAGTGGTCATCCCAAGAGCGCTTGCCGCGCCCACCGTACTGGATGGCGACACTCGATGCTTTTGCGGCTGAATAGAGCGACCAGCACATTGCATAAACTATATCAGTCGCATCCTCTGAAGCTTTGCATAGATACCCGTTGTATCATTCGCGCACGTCTGAAGCAGTTCACGGTCGGCAAAGCCTGCACAGTATGCAGTAGTCTGTTGACCGTCACTGATATTGCCATGTGATTGACGCCTCGTTACAGCTCAGCGCGCGGGACAGAGTGCATCAGCACGGCACAGCAGAGTTACATACTTCAAAGTTGCAAGCCTGTAGGAAGATGGATGAACTCTGACCGATGACGTGCAGCGATGGAGCTGCATACATATGCTGTAAGCTGCTAGCGTGCCTATAGTAGCTGGTGTCCATTCTACCCGCTCATGTGAAAACCGCAAGAAGCAGTGCCGCAAGCAGCTTTCCCCCCTGCACGCATCACATCGAGAGTTATGGTGTTATTATTTTGGAAACAGGCGCGTCCTTCGCTGATCTGCGCCTTATGCGAAACGGAACTGTTCCTTGGGGCGCCTGCACGCTCAGCCCAAACCTCGGAGAATGGAAGCGCACCGGCCCATCCGTCAGAAGCTCGACGTCAAACTCGGTCATGATCATGGCAAGGGACGAAAGAATCACACGCCGAGCCAGGTGTCGCCCTGGACATGCGAATTTGCCGCCTGAATCTAATCAGAAGGACTCATCGGGGGAATGGACACGGTGAGACTTACCGCCGAACGGAAAATAGGCGCCATCGAGGCCTTGAGTTGTGTAATGCGCCTCGTCGCTTGGATACGTCAAATCCTTTCTGATGTCTTGCACAACAGGACCGGTCGTTGGGTCAGATGGGTCCACAATGAAACGCTGTGCCCAAAATTCATCGACGGGATGTTTGCCATCTTGCGTGTTCCACACCCTCGTGTCCATATGAGCGAGCATCATATTGGTAAGGATGAGCTTGTTTCGGGGTATCGTGGCCCCATCTACCTTGACATCATGGTGCTTGGCAACACGTGGGACGTGAATTTGCAGGATGCATCGAAGAGTCTCTGCGAACACGGAGCGGACCAGAGGCATCTTCTCGACTTTGTCCATATCCATGGTTGGGAGGGCATCAAGTTTTCTACGGATTGCGGTGTACGACTCGGGATCTTGAATCACGTTGATCAACAATGCCTCCGCGGACGGAATGACGTTGACAACGGTGCTAAAAGAGTCAAGGGATCAGTCGTACTGTCAACTCCTGGAAAAGTGAGCATACTCACCCCCAGAACAGACCAAGGTTCATTGAGGCAATAGAGTCTTGATTTTGCTTGTGAGCGCCAAGGAACAAATTATAACGGTCTCTCATAAATTGTGTGCCCCAAATGGGGTCCTCTTCGTTTGCACTAGCAACTCGTCCTTCTCCGAAAGGTCCAGTGCTGTTCTGCTGCCAACGTTTGATGCTGGTTAGAAGCCTTTTCCGTATGGCGTAGCCAGAAGGGAACAGGAACGACGGCAGTCTTCGAAGCAGTGACAGTATGCTGCGATCGAATTCCCAGAGATCTTCCATGATAGTTGGGTGATCTTCCAGCAGACGACGACCATAGAGGGTCTGGATTAGAGGGCTGCCGACAGCGTGCTCGAAGAATGAAGAGAGACTAGGCATCTGCATCCATTCGTCCTCAATAGCCAAGCCCTGCAATGTTGCCTGAAGATTTCGTTCGAAGTTTCCCATCATGGCCGGGAGCCCATTCCCGAGGAGACCATCGAGCAGATTCTTATGGGTCTTGTGGTAGATACGCTCTTCCGGCACGATTGTGCCGCTGATCGGCTTATCCCGAAGTCCGGATGCATCGTCTACGAACAGCTGTGCGGCCTCCTTGTCCATTCCGTAGCAATGTTCTAGGAAGAGACTGTATGCTGCATTGTTGGTAAGGAATGGGTTTCGAAAGATCTCCAGAACAGTCTTGCGTCCTTGGATGGCGTAGAGCTCGTCCTGCACAATATCGATCCTTACGCACTTATCGTTTGGGAATAGGCGGCTTGCGATTGTTAGTGGGATTCTCGCGATTTGTGCGGGCAGAAACTTACGGAATGCTCTTGAACATCTCGTGTCCATTAAATAGGAAGGCGACTGTGCTTCTGACGAACGGAATCGACCAAGCGATGCTTGGCAATGGTCGGGACTCTGACTTTGAGTGATTGGACCTTGGTGGCCAAAGTCTGACCAAGCACACAGCAACGACAAGTGCGAACACGAGTATATTCTTTCCAGATGGAACGAGATCGATACAACCCGAAGCTGGTGTCGAGTGGCCGAGCTGTGTGGGCATCGTAGAGCTATTGATGAAGTCCATGGCTGGAGCTGTCCTGTGGCAGAGAGTTAGGTCTGATGTTGCTATGATCTTTTGAATTCACGCAAGACTTTATACACGACACTTCAAAAACGGAAACAAGGCTCAGCATGAGTGAGTGCGAGCCTTGTTCTGTCAAGACCGGCAGACCATTGCAAACGCAGCCAATCATTGGATAGAGACGTTGGCAACGTTCAGAGTTCACAGCTCCGCTGATCTCTGCGGTAAGCTTGTGGTCTGTCACAACATTGCAGCAGAATCCTCAGACGCTCCAAGGCCCACCTACCCGTTCGTACAGCGCACTACTGTGGCATGCTGTTGCATGCAGATCTGTGCAGCCTGAACGATGCGCGCTCTCCTGAGGGACAAAAAAAGCGTGTCAGCTTCAGCCCCCACTCCTAACGCTAGAACGCTAGCAATAAAAGCGTGTGCCATTCGGCTGTCGCAACACACCGGTCGCACGAAATTTTCATGTTTTTTTCGCAAAATATAGTAGTATATGCGCAATAGAAGACGTATAAACAAGGCAAAGAATGGAAAATGTTCCTTATACTACTAGGCAGCGTTCTGAAATATAATATTAATAATTTTCGATAATCTATAATGCTATCTATAGGAATCTATAATTTCTAACAAAGTCGTAGTTTTTACAAATTTAAGAAACGCGGCGATATTATATCTACTATAGCTCCTATATTCTTGGAATTTGATCCCTCGACAGTATAGATATAGAGCTATCTAGCGACATATCTTCTAGGGATTCTAGCAACATATTACCGATGTTATACGTAGATAGCTAAAAAGTCGTATAATGCGTGTTGCGCAGCTGACCGGCACACGCTTTTATTGCTAGCGTTCTACAACGCGCATGGTTCGAATTCAACACCTCTGCATGCGACAATATTGTAAAAGAGGAAGAGCATTTATATCGTCGGGAATATACGTACGAGGTATCGCAAGTGTATACATGATTGTGAACAATAGATAGCATTCGAAAGTGTCGTTGTGCTATACGCGGGAGTTCTGAAGCTGACACGCTTTCTTTGTCCCCCAGGAGGCGCTCTAGCATCAAAGTCTGTTATTTGCGAAGCATGCTAGGATCAGCGCGGCATGTGGCACAGAAGAGATCCGAACGAAGATCAGCAGGGTTGATCACGACGGCCAGTGCAATCCGAAATGGGCGTGATGCGGCCATGATCAGCTGGTGGCCACAGCGCATTGAGACTCGAGACTGATTGACTCCTGATCGAACCATATGATTTCTACCGTCTATGTACGTCGATAATCTCGTCCTCATCTTAAACAAGAATCTTACAAAGGCTCCACTTTGCGTCAGCCGTCACTCGCCCGTCACCGGTTCAAAGATGATGGATGGTTGTGCGGTTCTCGCGGGTTTCCGGATCCCAAGAGGCTTGAACGACATCGAGCGGCTGTGATGGCATGCGGTTACTGGTGATATTGATGGTGTTCTGCACGTGGACTGAACCAAATGTGCCGTGGTGCTTGGTCGCAGGCAGCTGTGGGACCGGAGTACCTTCCTCCAAGCTCGCGCTTGTACTGTTGCTTCTCCTCGTGGAATTGCGACTCGAATATCGCAGAAAGGAAAGCAGATTGCGCCTCGAGCTCGACTTCTCCTTCGTGCTTGTGTCTGGTTGGCTGCCATTTCCGACGAAAAGCTGCCGGAAGGAAGCCACATTTGCTATCATGATGGCTACACCCATCTCGATGATGCTCCAGAGATACAGCCAGTCGATACTGTTCAGATCCTTGCTAGATGGGTCCGGCTTGACCAGAACAGCTCGGACGATTGAGATAGCCATGATCACTATCGTTGCAGAAAAGATGGCGTATAGAATATATTTCCGCTGTTTTGACATTTGCACGCCCCAAAGGATCCTGATAGGAATCGACAGTATCAACATGTCTGTCAATACATCCACCGCCATATTGCCATAAAGTGTATTCGTATCGAAATTAACATGATCAATCGTTGCACATTCGGCTATTTTCCCTTTTGTAAGTATGTATTGACCTTGCAGGACAAGGGCCGCTAATGACTGACCGATGACTTTGTAGATGCCTTCCACGGAACAAGGATAGTCGATATCGCCAATCGCTGCAACGTATCCTGCCGAGGTAATAGCAAAAATAATCCACCACCATACCCGCTGAGTGTTGGCCTGTGAGTCCATCTGCTTAAAGAAGACCAGAAAGGAATACTTTATGCTCCACAAGCAGGTATAGTAGAAGATGTTCCAGATAGCGATGAACGGCACAAAGGTCGCGAAGGCGGGTAGGAAGTCGGCAGTTGGCACAATCTTGCCCTCGTCGATGCCATAGAACCAGTACAAGATGGGTATCTTGATCTGCCAAGTGATAGCCATCGCAAGCAGTAAACACCAAGCGAGGATTACTAGGATATCATCCCAGCCAAGTCTCTTGAAGATCTTGATTCGGATGGACAGTCGTGTTGCTAGGAGGATGCAAGAGAGAGCCGTAAACAACCAGGTGATAGCCTGTTGATCATGTCAGAGTTATTGATCATCCATATATGTGTCGCATGCTCTGCCCGTACAAGAAAGGTGGACTCGGGCACGCGCTGTACCTGCGGCGGCGCTTGGTCACTCATGTTTGGAATCGGCTCGAGAAAGAACGCGTGTGGTTATCTGAGGGGGAAGGCAGACGTCCTGTGGGTTGACTTCAAGTGATGAGCCAAACCTGCTGTGGATGATTTCTCGTCAGACGAGGGAGGCATGTCATTGCGATGATTTAAGCAGATCGTGCGATATCTGATCTTCCATTTCAGCGAAAGCGGTGCCATGGGATGATCCTTCTTTGCGGCACAGTCAGACTTCGGCGCTCAGCTGCAACTCTGGAATCAGACTACACAAAGCTTAACCCCGTCTGCATGTGCGGCCATCAGAAGTTCAGCGCCTTGCGGCACGGCGACAAGTTTTCGATCTACCGGAGGGTACGATGAGCAATGATGTCCGAAGTTCCGATACTTGCATCGAGCGCAGGAATGAAAGCTGCAGACGCATGAATGAATCTGCATACGCAGGAAGCTAAGGCGTAATAAGCTGCGTGCCCCATAGTTGGGCGAAGTCCGCCATGGGATGCTTGATGCGTCTGCAGCTTCATCCCTCCCTGCGCTTCCTAGGTATTTGCCACCACCGACCAGAGACAATTTGAGCGACAGATCGTCACTGTAAGCGCCAAGCAAACTAGTCTATCGTCTCGATATGCTTGGAGAACATACGTCTCGTGCTGCAAACCTTCACATCTTTAGCTACTGAGGGTCTCGGATCGGCAGACCAATGACGCGACGCTGTAGACGCTCGTCCAGTCCCATCGATGTTGATCTCAGGCTACGATCTCGCAGTGCGTGTATGCCGAGGGCTGAAGGACGTGATTGATGGTGGCAGAAATAAAGTCTCCGGAGTAAGTCGTGACATCGTCTGCTATTCATTGTTGTCAGAAAAGGCGACCTTCACGATCAGAAATTACAGTGCCGTCCATCCAAACACGTGACAATATGCTTCTTCATCCACTTGCACCCGCCTCGAACGCAGACCGCTTTGCAAACAACAAGTTCTTCAGAAGAGATTCCTTGCATCTGCTTGCCGGCTTCCTATTTTGTTCGCTCCAGTTGATTCGGAGGGTATACTTTGAAGTCGGCGGAAATATTAGCTGGGCCGACTGTGCGATTCACTCTCCTGGAGATGCCATTTTACTCGCTGATTCAAATGCCTAGATCTTTGTCTCCTGGGAGCCGTGAGTCTCATGCATCAAGCCGTGCTCCCAGAGCCGGGCCTTCGACTGACGCCGCGGTCGTAGGCAATTCTCTATCTGCAGCTTCGAAGAGTGCAGATGACATCGATTTGAGTACTTTGGGAGGTTTGAATTCAGTTCAGAGAACGGGGTCCAGTACTGAAGAGTTATAATTGTAACCAGACCGGAAGTGCTGCAGCTTTAGAGAGAGAAACCTGGCAAACTCATGACGCAAGAATGTAACGTTTTACTTGTCGTCTTTCAACTCAGCGATGGTCAAATTCATCACCTCAGCCTCCGAACCGCTTCTTGCCCGAGCAACCTGCGTCGTGCTCAGCCATTCAATACCCAGAGTCAATGGAACGGAGGCCGTAACAGATCCGAGGGCGAGATACATGGTTCGGGTAACAGCGATGTTCCAGATCTCCTTTAGGATCGCCAGCGAGGAGGTATCGGACGCAATACCTCGCAAGTTTGCTGCGCCATGCGCGATAACAGTGCCTACAGAGAGCAAGGGTAGCTGCTGTGGTACCAATTCTAGAAGTGTGGTGAGAGTGACTGCCTGTCCGACAGCGAGAAATATTGCTCCGCCAAGCTGCCAGAACAGGACTGCAATGGCGTTACCGATCGGAACATCCTCTTCTGGTAAAACAGTAGCGACCGCTGTGTATGGCAGCTGCATTGCGATGCCTAGGCCGAGACCTGTTACAGCCATGGCACCACCCCAGTAGACCGGACCGCTATTGACGTGGAGCTGACTTAGCATTACCTGTCCAGCAATGGCCACTATCTCGCCGAAAACCATGAATGGTACCTGTCGAAATTTGTGAGCAATGGCAATATGCTTCGAATGATCAGACTCACGTATTGGCCGAATTGCTTAACCAGTCCGCCGACGATAATAATCGCGAGCAGTTGAGGGAGTAGCAGTATTATGAATTCCACTCCCGTTCTTACGGGGCTGTGCTCCTGGACACCTTGTAGCCAAAACGAGAGGAAGAAGACATTTGTGAAGAGTTGACCTCCGAGGAAGAAAAGGGTCAATCCCCCAGTCCAGATTGACCGCTGTCGCAGTACACGTAGTGGAATCAAGGCCCGTTCTCCAAGTCTGTACTGCCAAAGAACGAAAGCTATCCCGATGGTGCCCGCGCCGGTAAAGCAGCCGATAACATCGGGTGAGTGCCACGATTTGGATTGACCGCCCCATTGCATGGCCAGCAGTATACAGACGACCGCACCAAGGAACAGCATGCAGCCGAGGAAGTCCATTTGCTTCCATTTCTGGGTCCAGGTTTGACCCTCGACTCGCGCTCTCTCAATCTTTAGAAATAGTGTCAAGCCCAGCAAGACAACTGCTCCCAGGGGCACATTTCTGGCCTCAAAGTCAGCGTCGACTGTTGTGTAAGCCCAAATGGGAACGGCTTACATCCAGAAGCACCATCTCCATGTCGCCTCCTGTGTCAGCACGCCGCCAAGTACAGGACCGGCCGTGACTGTGACGATAAATGCTCCGCCCACAATGCCGATGTACAAGGGACGCTTCTCAAGGGGCACAAGCAGACTGATCGTGCTAAGAGCACCTTGAAGCACCCCTGCTGCTCCGAAACCTGCGATTGCACGCCCTGAAATAAATACCGCGGACGACCCCGATGCTGCACAGATGACAGATCCTACCTCGAAAAGCAGGATTGATATGCGGTACACGGCGTCCGTGCGAAAGAGCCTGTACCATGTCCCAAAAAGCGGCTGGCATGCGGTAATTGTTAACAGGTACGCTGCTCCATACCAGGCCACATCCTCAAGCGTGTGAAAGTTCGCAGAGATATATGGAAGCGCAACGTTAATTATATTGATGTCCAAGCCGATAAGGATGTTGCCGAAGAAGAGACAAGCAGTAACAACATGGAGTCGCCAGGCGGCATTTGAGGCGCCACGAGTTTGCGGCAGAGGCGAAGAAGCCTCTACATCGATGGCCAGTGTTTCCATGCTGAGCTCGACGTGTGTTGCAGAGACGGGCGAGCTGGTTTCGTAGGTACAGAAGAGTCAGTTGTTCTCATTACCCGCCATGGAAGTTGATGGACAGCGAACAAATCTTGGATCAGAGGGAGTCGCGGAACGTCCAGATCGACGTTGTGACTCCGGGCTGAGCTGTGATGCGTCCGCCGACCTGCCATTACAACGCGTAAAGTTTACTCCCCAATGCTGACCAAATGGTCGCGGCGCATGATATGCATGCACGTAGCCACCTGGCGATCCAGGATCAATAGAGTTCTCACAAGGCAGTCATAGCCGTTTTCTGACATGCGATAGATAAGCCAGCGTCGAGCTCGTTCACCATAGCCCGTCAATACTAACAGATCGACAAGAGGCACAGCAAGCTGAAGGGTTTATTTTTATAAGTCACATGAATCACAAGTGACCGAGGCATATGATAAACTGTGATTGGGAACACGGCAACTCAGTCGCAAGCCGTCCGGCTGCAGGCTTTGTCGTTGTACGCGAGCAGCGAATGCTGGGAGGTGACCGTAATTGAGAGACCGAAGGCCATAGTTGAAAACGCGAGAGCGTGCTGAGCCCGCCCGCAAAGGTCAATCATTATTTGCCAAATGGTAGATCGACAAGCTGCGACTGCTGCACATCAAGCGGTCTGCAACAGTATCCCTTGCTGGACATGGCTAGACCTTTTTGTAGATGAATTGAACCTGGTCTGCGTCCTTCATTCTCAAGAGCACCTGGAAGTCGACATCATTTAGAGTCTTCTTCAACCTAGCCAGAGACTCCTCAGGCTTTTCCCCATTCAGTCGTTTGACACGAAGCTGATGATCTTTGAGCAAGCAGGCAAGAATAGCGACAATCTCGACCTCTGCAAATTTTCGTCCGGGACAGTTCTGCGGTCCATCTGACCAGGGAAAGTATGAGTTGCGGGTTGGCTCAAGGAGCGTCTCGGCCACTCCGGGAGACCCTGGAACTATCCAGCGGGATGGCTTCCATTCCAATGGCTCTGGCCAGATTGAAGGATCGTGGTGGCAGGCATACATGTTGAGCATGACGCCTGTCTTCGGTGGGATGATTACGCTTTTGCCTTGGACGTTGAGTGTATGAGGCTCGTCGACAGTGCCCTTGGGTACGGAAAACGTGGTCGGAAACATGCGAACTGTCTCAAAGAGAACAGCACGGCATCTGGGTAGCTTTTCGAAGAGTGATTGATACGTCCATTCGTGGGGAAGTTTCGTCGCTTCGTGTATCTCTTGGGAGACCCACGTTTGCACAGAAGGATTACCGGCAAGCAGATACATGGCGAACGTGAGCGTATTGGCCGTAGTATCATGCCCGGCGAAATTGATGACGAACGTGTTGCCAAACAATTCTTCCTTCGACAGACCCTTGGAGACGGTTTCATGGGCGCCAGTAGCTGCACCATGTTGATGAACATCCAGAGCGCGCACCAAAGAAGCCACGACACCACTGCTCCCCTTCTGGCCGCTTTCGATTGCTGCTGTCTCTGCCTGTAGCATGTCGCTCATATAAGTGCGGAAAGCGTCGGCTGCTTTACCAATGCGCAGCCATTTTCTGGGCATACCAGGCATGGTCAATACCCTGTACGGCATAAGCATCAAAAGAATGGCATTGTCGAGCACTGTTTGGAGGGTTGCACGATATGTTGAGTCGTCCGTGGCGGCCTCGGAGAATTCATAAGACCTCCCAAATCCGACTGCTGCCAAAGTATTGAGTGAAAGCTGGCGAATGTCGCTCTGAACACTCATGATTGCTGTGTCAGAGATCTCGGATTTTGACCAAGCACTTGCTACAGCTTGAGCCTGCTTCGATGCTTCTGTCCAGACCGTACTCATGATGCTCTCATTGAACGGCGCAGCGAGGGCTTTGCGATGCCGTGGCCAGTTATCGTTATCGGCTGATGTGATGTTAGGCCCAAAGACATCCAGAATCTCTGTCAACAGCGTTAGCAGCCATCTTTCACTTAATGTGAAGACTTTTTGTGGATCTGACGCACTATAATTCTCGGATGGCCGTGCGAAGTCCTTACGATGCGCAAAAACGTAGCCGATAGCCTCAGGATCAGCCAGGTAGATGTCAATCCGCACAGGCGATGCGAGCGCCCATATTGGACCATGACGCTGGTGAGAGGCAGCTTTCTCGAAGAAGGGCCAGCCGCGGCGAAGGTATCGAAACGATTCCGGATATGCAGACCAGGGGATAGGGAGAGCGTCGACAATTCGCCAGACGTTAGGCTCGAGAATCATCCACAGAACATTAGTGGAATTGATGGGTAATCGCACGCAGGGCAGGCCTAGGCGGTGAGCTCTTCTCACGTTCTGTTCAAGACAGATCCAGGTCCATATTGCATAGCCTGCGACGGCGCCGGCCAGAATAGAGAAAAACATGGTTGCGGAGATTGAAAACGGACAACAGGGAGGGTGACGTGAAAAAATCACTTGACCTTGAGGCACGAGCCTCGCAGATAATGTGCACACCGGGCTGGGGCAGATCACACAAGTTCCAGTAATCACATGTGAAGAGTGCTTAGGTAGCTATCCTCCGTGCCTCTGACCTGCAGAACTTGGAATTCGGAAGATGGCCTAGCGAAACTCTGTTAGGTGAACAACCGAACCTTGTTGAGCTGGATGCTGTCGGACGGAAGAACGTGTTACTCCCCTGCACTGTTCACTCCGACGGCAGCAATCAGTACCCACGGTCAGACACATCGTCGAATTCGATTCTCTGCACGCGACGCCGTAGAGCGCTGCCTTGAGATATTCGCTCATATGTCAAGCGTTGCTGAAAACATCGAGAGGGCCTCAGATTGTTCGCATGTGTGCGTGTACGGAAATCCCTCGAGTAGCAGGCGCTGCATGCTGGCAGATGGCGAGAGGCTCGGTCTGTGCACGCAGCATCAAATCGTAGGCATTGTTGATGTTGATGCTGATGTCTTAGCCACAAAGTGGAAAAGAACGCAAGTGCACAACTTCCGCTGACTCTGCGATTGGAAATCGCAGCTATGGCGAGAAGAATGCATCATTCTAGCATTATAATCACGAAAAATATAAGCATTAGCACAATCGACCACAGGACCGTGAATACTGGGCATCCCGTCCGCTCTGCCATACATAAGCACGGTACCGCTGGATTAGTAGTATAGTGGGTGACCATATGCGAATCCCCAGTGTTGATTGTTTTGTATTTTTGTTTCACTCTTTATCTTTACTCCCCTCCCTGGCGAAAGACATGTAATTCCAGTCTGTAAGGCCTTGTTGTATAGCATATCATGTGGAAGTCTCTACTCACTTAGCACTAAAGAATCTATAGCACTTCCCACTCCTTTATCCTACTCTACGTCCGATAACTAATAGCTACGCAGTATTGAGACCCACTTTTTCAACGCACAGTATCGTAGCCTCTACAGCAAGCTGTATGCAGAAAGTGGACTTGAGGTGATCTCGAGAAATCAATGATTATGCTATAGTACTAGGAGACATTCCAAGTACGACGATACCTACGCGCTAAGTTAGCAGGAAGGTGGAGCAGATCGTGATGAAAGTGGGCCTGCCTAAGTTTGTGTCGGTAGCGATCAATACCGTACAGAATACGATATTTGGCTCGGGCTTCTTCGTCATCGTCCTCGTCTTCGGTGCCAAACGTATAATAATCGTCACCTGGAGGCGGCAGAATCTCCACAACCTGCCTACACTCCGCGACTCCAAGAATTCCTGGCCAACCATAAACGACGCAAGTCTCTTGAAGCTTCAGCGTTTGACCTCAAACCAGTATTTGGTCTCCGTGTGTAAGGGTGGGCAAGCTCACCTCTACGTATGTATCCCTCCGGCCATTCTTGAGAGAATACTTCCGGAGCCTCCCTATCTACCATCCAGCTGCATTCGATGAAGTTCCGGTTCCACTGAATGAACACTGCAGTTCCAGCGTACGTTGACAGAGATTGATAAGCGCCAGCCGTCCAGTCCCTTGTATCGATGACCAGAATCCTTCCAAATTTTCCTCATTGTCCAGTGATCGGTAATTCTTCTGGGAGGACGAGAGCTTTGAAGCCGGATTCTATGGGTCGCCAGGCTTGGTGAAGCCAATATTTATAATAAGCTGATTTGTCGTGGAGGTACTCTGTCGTCTCAGCGTCTGGACCTATGTGGATCGCAGCGAAAGGAAGGTATTGGATCAGATCGATCACCTGAGGGGATTTGTTGTGTTGGGTGAGGGCTGTGAGGGGTTTTGGAGGAAGAGTGTGGCCTTTTTGGGGCGTAGCTAGAATTTCTGTGATAGAGCGATCACTCATTTTGAGAACTGTTGCGTAGAGGTCCGTGAAGGCCTGTGTGACGGCTTAGACTTCGGAGGAGGGTGGCATAGTTGTTGAAGTCCTGTAGACCTGTCTAGAGTCGCATCAAGATTTTCCGGATGCAGCGGCTCAAGAGGTCGAAGATAGACGCCTGGAAAGATATCTGAGTAAGGGGTTTCAGACGAGACGTCAGTACCCGTACGCCTGGCTCCGAAGGTGCTGCTGATCTGAAGAGGAGAATCTACTTCATGTATCCCGAGAAAACAGATAATCTTGTATATTAAGGTTCCAGAAGAGACCAAGTGGCGTAGATCTGAGCCCAAGCTGCAAGGAAAGGGAGCTATCACTCCACAACGCGGATTTGCTTCATGGAAACGTCGTCACCAGAGGCATTTGTTGAAATACCGCCATCGGACTGCTGACACGCTTTCGGCGCAGAAGGAAGCTGGCGAGCCGAATGAATTCGGACGGCGATTGGAGTTGAACAGGCGGGATATTGCTGATTGATCTGAATACTGCCGCTGCGACAAGTTCAAATATGGATGATGTAGCTCTTCAGGTCAAGATATTGCCAGTTGCATTTCTCAACTGATCGTGCCGATCGCTGAAATTCTGTCGTATTGCTCCGTAGGTCCAAATCTCCACTTTGGCGGGCTATTCAGATCGATTTTCACAGGGATTTTGTTCGTCATCGCCCAGTCCAGGTAGTGGATGGCAACGGCTTTGAGACCTCGATATCTATGTAGCTGGAGTTCTCGATCAGGTTCCGTGACTCCAAGAAAGTGAGATTCTCGGTCGAGAACAGCCAAGGCCAGCTGAAAAGCAGCGACAAAAGCGAAAGGAGCAGCAGCATGGTTCTCAGTATACGTGGCAAAGCAGGTCGTCCGGAGGACTTTGAGTGCATACTCCATGAGCTGTGTGCGGTGCTCATGGATTCTTCTCTGAGCTTCAAGTGGCCTTTTGCTCGACTTCGTTCGCGCCATAAGAACAAGCATGTCGCTCAGCAGTAGTCGAAGAGAAATTATAATGGTCCAATACGTCGTGATTGAATTGTACTCCATCAGAGTACGAAATGTGAGAAGCCTTTCAAAATCAGATCGCACGGCAGGCTCATTCAGCGCGGCAGAAACTTGATTCGATATGGTATCGCTGCTGATGTGTGGATTTGCTGAGACGTAATCGCTACGCGAGACTTCAGACACGTGATGATTCCAGACTGCGAGTCCTGCTTCATTGCGAGCCAGGACGCTTTCCGCCGTAGTGTACAGATCGAAGAGTAAAGAATCGTATTCTTTGTAGATCAACAGCCCAGATGTAGAGAGAGCCTTGATAAGTTGGTCGAACTGTGCCATGACAGAGGCAACGGTTGTGACTTCGATCATTAAAGAGTCCAAATGATCGTACTTGTCATATGCGGTTTTCACTCTGGGTTGCTCAGCCTGGCCGAGTGCTGAACGAACCTCGCCCATCCAAGCTACCCGGACAGGTGGGCATTGATGCCATTCATTTGGCTCTCTGGCCGAGAGAGCTTGTAATGTCTGTTGTCAGTCAGCGTAACATGTCTCTTGCAATGGCTCTGGAAAGACAAATCCGCTTACCAGAAGCAAGCGCGATGATGCTAGCAGGCGGAAGTTTGTCTCGGACCATGCGTGATGTGTACCTCTGCGGTCGATAGCAGTAGCCAGACAGCGTACGTGGTTTTCCCAGTTCCGCGAGTCGGGCGACATTTTCATCTAACAACGATCAGTGCCAGTACGAACTCGGGAAAATCTGGGTGATACAGACCTCGTAGAAAGCCATGACCAGACAGAAAAATGCAAAGTGCTGCCAATCTTCCTCGGACATGTATTGGAGATCGGCATCACCCTTAAGCATCATGTCATTCAACTTGACTGACATGGTCCTAATGGCCTTGCCATAGCTGCAAAGCCCATGTTGTATAGACGAAGACTTGCCGTGAGCAGTGCCGTAGTGGCAGTGAGCTAATGCATCGACAGCAAGTACTACGGGCATAGCTGAAGTCTGGGCGTCGGCATGAGGAGTGGAAGCGAGAAGATTTAGGTAGTGGTCAAAGAGATGACTGATAGATCCCAGGGCCTGGGACGGACGAGTGCCGAATGATGCACGAAGAAAGGCAATGTGCGGCCTTGCAAGTTGAGGAGTGTGAAAGCGCGCTGATGAGAGATCCGCATGCACGCTATTCTCTCGACCAGCTCTCTTGAGACCTCGACGCCGTCGACGCTCAGTGTCGGCCTGAGGAGAGGTGCGCCGTAGTTTCTTGGCCGGGTTCTGCGAGGCTACACCGAGAGCACGATAGGCGTCGCCTAGGAAGACGATCTGATCTCTTCGGTAGCCACAACACACGTCGCCTCTGCGCTCACAGGTATGACACGTGGGTCGCCGTCCATCTACACAAATGTACGTCAATCAGGACTTTGTTATCAGGCGCTTCACTTCGGAACGTTGGGTACGGACCACAGCGCGTTTTGCGGGAGACGCACGTCGTGCAGCCCTTGGAGCGCGGCACGGATGGCAACGCTTTGTTGGCGCCACAGATGTCCATGGATGTATAGTCAGGCGAGTGGTTCGATGGTCAGAGCCTCGTTGCGGAAGAGAAGTAGCTGAGGTCGAACATGTTCCAAATAGGTAAGAGGAGACTACTAGTAATGACTGCATGTGATTGACAGGGTCTTGACGCTACGCTCGAGACAGAAGGCAACGCGAACACCGCGCTACGGCATCTGTAACTTCACGCTTCCGCAACATCCACTTTCAGTCCATGCATTCATAGCTAATAATCGGCAACAAGGTCATCCGCTTTTCCCATCAGCTCCGCCATGATGATGTCGATGTCGCCCTCCTCCTCCTACTTCGAGCGTGCTACTTCTTGCCGCTCTTCTTTACGACATCTGTTGTACATTGAGCCCAAAGGATGACTGCCCACAATGAGGATAGTGGCTCTGCGCACAATGTCCACACGGACGACTCCAAGATTGACTCCTCTGATGTGTCTGCACAGCATGGAGCATACATTTCGGAGCAGAAATCCGCCATTGACAAGCAAGTACTTCGAGCCACCACAACGGACGACCCCGACAAACCCTTAGGTTGGGGCAAATTGCTTCTCATTGGCGTTGGTTTGTGGTTTGCTGTTTTTCTGTATTCGCTGGTGAGTGTGGTCAGCAGCCATTCGGACAATCTCAAGCAGCTGATGCTGCTAAACGCAGGATCAAACAATCGTGTCCAATGCAATTCCCAGCATCACTCAGGAATTCGACAGCACCTATGACGCAGGCTGGTATGGCAGCAGTGCGTTTAATCATCATCCACACCATCCCCGACACTTGCTGACCGAAAGCAGGCTACCTCCTCACCTTCTCGGCATTCCAGCTCCTCTTCGGCCGTCTCTACTCCAAATTCTGCGTCAAATACACCCTGCTCGCCGCCATTTTCATCTTCGAGCTCGGCTCCCTGCTATGCGGCGTTGCACCCTCCAGCAACGCCCTAATAGCTGGCCGCGCTATCTCAGGAGTCGGATCCGCAGGCATCGCAGCAGGCGCTTACATTGTTATCGGCAATGTCTTCCCACTCCGTATCCGACCAATCTGTGTTTCATCGATAGCCATGGTCTTCGCCGTAGCAGCTGTTCTCGGTCCCGTCCTCGGCGGCATCTTCACAACAGACGTCACTTGGAGATGGTGTTTCTATATCAATCTCCCGGCCGGCGGTTTCACCGCCGCCGTATTGCTACTTGTCTGCCCACGAATAGATCACCCCGAACTGAAAACTACTGTCTTGGATAAACTGAAGATGCTGGACATCGTCGGCTTCTTCATCTTTATGCCCGCGATCGTCTGCCTCCTCCTCGCCCTACAATGGGGCGGCCAAACCTACCCCTGGAGCAATGGTCGAATCATCGCGCTCTTCATCCTCTTCGGCCTCCTAGCTATCACCTTCATCACCTTTGAAAAATCTAAAGGCCCTACAGCAAGCCTCCCAATCAGAATCGCAATCAAACGCAGCGTCGCAGCCGCCACCTGGAACGCTTTCTGCAACGGCGCAGCGTTCTTCCTCCTCATTTATTACATTCCCCAATGGCAACAAGTACTATTCAACGAGACTGCCGCCGAATCCGGAATAAACCTCCTCCCTTTCGTCCTAGGCGTAGTAATCATGGCCAACATTGTCGGAATCATCGTCACAAAATGGGGATACTACGCACCCTTTATGATCGCATCGTCAATCGTCACACCAATCGGCGAAGGTCTAATGACGACCTGGACGACCACCACCCCCTCTTCGACACGCATAGGTTATCAGGCTCTCACAGGTCTGGGTATGGGAATGGGCCAACAAATGCCCCAACTTGCCATCCAAGCCTGCTTGCCCAAAACCGAACTCTCCGCTGGCGTCTCGATTATCATTCTCGTACAGACCATGTCCGGCGCCATCTTCATCGCCGTGGGACAGTCTGTTTTGGAGAATGAGCTCGCGCAGGGTCTCGCTGCAGCTTTCCCTAATGGAGGAGGGATCGATGCCGCTACCCTCGCAGCAGACGGCGCAAGCATGCTGAGAACTCTCGTGCCCGCAGACCAGCTGAGCACTGTCCTGGAGGCCTACAATGCAGCATATACCAGGACTTTCTTGGTCGCGGCCATCATGACGAGTCTGACGATTATTGGTAGCGTGTGTATTGAGTGGAAGAGTGTGCAGAAGGTCGAGGCCGCTGGGGAGCACCAGAAGGCTGTCGAAGAGCAGTAAGGCGAGCAGGAGACATGAGCGGCCTGGTTGTCAGTCGATGTTTTTCAGGGAGTCTCCCCCGTATCACACTGTGCAAAATCGCATGTCATTGTCTAGTCAGAGACGAGCCTTTCTGTATATGGATCGTGATTTATCGGACAAGACAGAGAAGCGTCAGGAAGCAACCATCGTTCTAGAGGATAGCGACGCATTTATCCCCACGAAACGTTTCTCGTGAGGCACAGAGAGGAGTTGTTCATGTATCCTGAACCAGGTATAGTGAGAAGTGTGAGCGCAGGGATCCACGTTGAGAAGAGTGGCGGATGAAGATGGACAGAATATACACAAGTCTACAGTACCCTAGTAGGTGAAAGGTATAAATGCTCGTCAAAAACTCCGTGCATCCAACTCATTGATCATACCCCTTCTTCGCATTAGGATTTTAGTACTCCAGCTTGATCTCTTGACCCTTTACTCTGCCAATGACAATGCCAGCCGCGTATTTGGGAATGACCTCGTCGTCGTGCAGCATCTCGAACTCTTCTGATGCGTCACGGCCCATGTGCGAGAAGAGCGCTTGTGGTCCACCTGGGTGCTCGTCGACCCAGTCGGTGACGTTCATGACAACACCCTTGACCGCGATCCACAGATCCTCCTTCTTGTTGTGCTTGGCGACCTCCTCGAGCGAGTATTCCTGCTCTGGAACCTTGAAGTTCTTGACATCGTTTGTCTGCGAGACCTTGCCTGGGTCCTTGCTGTCTGCGGATCCGCCCATGACTGGCCCTGCAGACAATTGCTTGTGCTGAGCAGTCTTGCTTTCGCTACCGCTGCTGCCGCTGGCACCGTTACCCCACTCGACGGAGATCTTGCCTGGCTGGCTTGGGTCGATGTGAAGAGAGATCTGGCCAGCTCTAGTGGCAGCGACGCCACCGGAGTTGTTGAGGACCTTCTGGAAAAGATACTTGCTGGAAGTGGTACCAGCGACACGACCGTAAACGACACATCCAAGCAGGGAAGAACCACCGAGACGGTTGGCACCGTGGACACCACCAGCCAGCTCACCACAGGTGAACAGACCCTCGAAAGGCTTGCCATCAGCGTTCAAGACCTCGGCCTTGTCGTTGATCTCGATACCACCCATGGTGAAGTGGAGAACCGGCTCCATCTGAGCGACGTGGAAGTCATCGTCAACGACGACAGGGAAGTTGTGGAAGTATTTCTTGTTGAATGGATCCTTCTCATCGCCCTTGGCGTACTTGTTGTAGGCGTTGAAGGTCTTGTTAAGAGCGGCCTCGCCACAGCCAATCTCCTTGGCGAGCTCCTTGCCGGTCATCTTCTTCATCAGACCACGGCCGGAGTAGTGGCGAGTGTGGAAGTCGAGAACGTTTGATGCCTTACTGTTCAAGCAGAGTCTGATTGGCCAGTTGCCCAGCTTCTTCTGCTCCCAGAGCTTCTCGGAGACAAAGTCACGGTGCTGCAGCTCATCGACGAATCGCTCACCCTTGCTGTTAATCAGGAGACCACCCTCACCACGGAGAGCCTCAGCGGCCAAGAACTTGGTCTTGGCAGTTGGGTCCTTGGGGTCGACCAGACCAGTTGGGTGGACCTGAACGGACTCCATGTCAACACCCTGTGCGCCGATGGCCATCAGCATCTTGTGACCATCACCAGTGGCGTGGTTGCCGTTGGTGGTGGAGAGATCGAAGGTGTCGGGCCTGTGCTTCTTGAGGAGCGACGTCTCTGTGAAATCGGCGGCGTAACCACCAGTTGCGAGCACGACTGGGCCGTTCACTGTGACCTCCTCGCCGCCAAACTCGTAGACAACACCGGTGGCACGCTGGCCGTCCATGATGATCTTCTTGACGTTGGCCTTCTTGACGAGCTCAACGCGCTCGGGCTCCTGCTCGCAAAGCTCTTCCCATCGCTGCATGAGGGCGTAGGTGATGGCCATACCGGGGAACTTGGCATCGTGGCCACGGTGGGTACGCGGGAAGGAGTGACCTCTGCGCAAAAGATGTCAGCATCAAGTCCATCTCCGAACAGCAGCGGTTTCAGCGCAATGGTCAGAGGCATCACGTACCCTAATCGCGAGACAAGCGTCAGGTCGAGGTTGAAGACATCCTGCAGCCACTCGACGGCAGAGGCGGACTGGTATGTAAGGACCTTGATGAGGTCTGGGCGGGCTTTGTCACGGGCGGACTTGATAGTGTCGTCGTAGAACTGTTTGACGGTGTCGCCGATCTTGTGGTCGACCTGTGTGCGGGTCAAGGCGCCGTTGATTCCGGAAGTGGCCTTGGTGGAGTTTCCTCCCATGAAGTCTGCACAGCGTATCAGTCCCGGATGTGCCTGCCGTGCGTACATGCACCGCGAGGATCGCGCCTACTGTTCTTGTCGAGCAGGATGACATTGCCACCTGCCAGGTGGATGGTGTGAGCGGCGCTGAGACCGGAGACTGCGATTCTGTCAGCTCATCAATGTCGCCGCCGCCATCACATTCCCCGCGCGTGCGGGTCGAATGAATTGGTAGGTGTGGTTACTCACGGCCGGCGCCGACGACAATAACTCGCTCAGTCATGTTGGCTGCTGTGCTGAAGGGACAATGAAAGGATGCAGAGTGCAGCGGGAGATGATGGTAAGAGAAAGGCGAAAGCGTCCAGTGGAGGGCGAGAGCGAGAAGGGAGGCCAAATACTGGATCGTCGGTTTATGTACATACGCTGGGGTGCAAGCCGAGGTGGATTGGTGGGATCTGGCCGGTGCGCTGCCGTCCGTGGCAACTGCTGCTTACAGACGGACACTCTATTCGCACTCTCCACACTCGCGCGGCAGTCAATTGGAACGAAAACGACGCCGGAACAACACAACTTCACTCAAGCTGAAAGGATGGCGACGCTGTGTCGCAATGTCTGAGCACAGCGGGTCGGCTTCTCACCTCCTATCGTTATTACACAGACGCCCAGGATTCCTAATGACACGCTGGATTATAAACTATTGGCATGTGAAGAAGGCACTGGCATCTCGCATCCAAACAATGTATCGCCAGACAGCTCTGGCTGACCTCCGCTCGTGACCTGACCCTGACCTTTCTCCCCCCGCAACCGCGGCTTTCACATGCTCGCCACCAGCCAATGACAGCCTCGCGCTCTGTCAGCCTCCAGATTTCACTACCACGCCGTTGCTCCTACCCCGAAAGTATCCCCATCTTTTCGAGACACCACAAATTTCTCGCCGTGGGGTAGTTTGGCTGCGAGACAACATGTCGATTGTGAGGGAACAAACCTCCTCGGACCACATTGCCCTGCGCGACACAGGAGGACATGGCGCCTGCCAAAGGCCGAATGCAGGGGTCGGACAAGGTGAGGCCGAACCTGAATCTTTGAATTGCCGATGTCTGCTGGGAGGTAGATCACGACAGAGCGAAGATTCAAGAAGACGTCGAAAGGCCCAAGGACCCCCCAAGTTGGGACGGACCTCGTGGAGAACCACAAAGGCTTTTCAGCCGTTCCAGGGTTTATGGGTCGACTTCACCGCTACAAATTGGAGCGACGAGGCGAGACCAGGCCCTGCACTCTTATTCCCGGCTCCATCTCTCGACCATCCAAAGCTTTCTTGTTTCGCGCCACCACCTGTCAGACCTTCGGCACTATCATTGCTGTGATAGAATCAGCCATTGTAAAAGATAGTCTATTCCTTGACTAAGGTGACCTTTTCTCTGACTACTTCTGCGTCCAGGCACGCTGTCTTCACGTCTAGCAGAATCTATGATGCTGATGATCTGGTGACATCTAGCGTGCTAAGTTCTGCCTCAGGCTCTACTTAGTATCGCATGTACGCGTGACGGTATGCACCTATCGCATGATGATGCTGTGTCCAGGTTTCTTATGCAGTGAGGTCACCGCAATTTTCAGAGACGCAACAAACTCCATCAAAAACGATTGTTGAAGCAGATTCGATCCCCACAGACATCAATCCATCGACCGAGCTGCAAGAATGGACAAGCTCAAGAAGATCTTTGGTGGCAACAAGGACAAGAGCACCGGAGCATCAGCAGCAGCTCCCGCTCAGTCCTCGTCCAATGCCGCTTCTGGCCAGGCTGTCGACAACGCGAATCAAGTCATCCTTCACACGACTCTGGGCGACATCACTTGCGAGTTGTACTCTGCTCAAACCCCAAGAGTAAGCTTGATGCCCTTCCACGACCCCACACGCCCAGTAATTGACACATAACCACAGACCTGCAAGAACTTCGCGACTCTCGCTGCGACAGGCAAATACGACAATGTCATCTTTCACCGCATCATCCCAGGTTTCATGATTCAGGGTGGCGACCCCACTGGCACAGGACGTGGTGGTGTCTCCATCTATGGCGAGAAATTTGAGGATGAGATTGTGCCTTCCCTCAAGCACACGGGCATGGGCACTCTGAGCATGGCGAATGCTGGACCGAACACGAATGGCTCTCAATTCTTCATCACTCTTGGTCCGGTGAGTTGAATGAGCTATTTGAGTTTCGTGACATACGCTGATGAAACATCCAGACTCCGCATCTCAATGGCAAGCACACTGTCTTCGGCAAGGTCACGAATGGAATGGATGTCGTCGAGAGGCTGGGCAACGTGGCAACTGGAGCGGGTGATAAGCCGAAGAATGAGGTGAAGATCATCAGCGCCACTGTGAACTGAGGGCATGATGATATGTGACTGGGAAATTGTGAGGGAAGTAATGGAGGGCAATAGTGGTACGAAATAGCAAGATGAGCAGTCTCATTGAAAGGAACTTCTAATTAACGTACCGACCGATGGACGTGCTGCTCCGACAGTCACATGTCTAACATCCCGATCGACACTCCAGCGAAGTGGTGTGCAAGTCATGGTAGCATGCTGAGCGGGCTGCCATACTGCTTTACGGCAAAAACTTCATCCGCACAATCTACAACCACAACGACGTAGCGCGAAGTGCATTACAACTTTCGCGCACTTGAACTCGAACTACACCATCCACCCTCTCCGATCAGAGCGCATCATCCACTCTCCCACATCCACACAGCAAACGCGCACGATGTCGGAAAACGTGCCGCCGAACTCTGGCGGGACTTCCTCGACCGCGAACCAGCCAGGCCGACCATACTACGAGAATCTTCGCACCACTCTGCGCGGCACGATCGAGAAGAAGCGACGGCTGGACGAACAGCTGGCGGCGCTCGAGGAGCAGATCTTCAAGACAGAGGGCATGTACCTCGAGGAGACGGCCAGTTCGGGCAATATCGTGCGCGGCTTTGATGGCTGGGTCAAGGGCGTGCAGGTCGGAGGCAGAGGCGCGGCAGACGACAGGCGGCGAGGCCGCGTGCGGGACGAGGATCGCGTCTTCTCGAGGAGCAGTGTTGGCTGGATGAGGGTAGGCAGGACTCGCATTCGAGGAGCTGTGTGGTGCCAGGACACTAATAGCATGGTATAGACCCAGGAAGGCACAGAGTCCGGGACCTCGTCACACGCGCCAACGCCGACCGCCTCTTTCACACCTCAGCTAGCTCGCGACACGAGCGCGGGAACACCTGCTGCGACGACCTCGAAAGCAGCGAACAACAAGAAGAAGCGAGTCCCGGAGAAGGATGAAGAGGAAGACAACAAGGCCTCGAAGCGCCCGAAGATATCGTACGCTCGCGACTAGGACAGCGACGAAGGGATTTGGATGCTTTGATTGCTTAGCGTTTCGAGCATGGCGCCTGGAGTTCACATGTGCCTTCGACGCACATGGTTTGCTACATTTTGGTTCTGAGAAGAAGCGTTACAGTGAGCGAGAATACCCAGCACTTTCACGCAGCCTGCAGAATGAAAGACTACGGCGAAAGCAGAGACTCGCCACGGACGACCCTACCTCAGACCTCCTCAGACCCTAAGAAGACCTTTTTCATTGCTGTTGATGCGCGCATCGGGTCGGATGGTAGATCTAATTGATCGATGGTGGCTCGATGTCACTTACTGAAGTGAATGTGACTACCGGCTTCGTCGATGTGATCTTCTAGGTAGACGCCGACAGAGACTGGCGACAGCGGCTTTGACGACGACACTTTCGCACCTCATCCTCGACATGGCTACAGAAATTGGTTATGTGCTCTAGCGAGCCGCTTGATCATTCGAGCCTGGTATTCCTGATCTCCACGGCACACTCATAGCTGGCGACACCGCTGCTGGACGCACACTCGCCGTCGACCTCCATCTAATTGAAGTCTCACCTGACGGAAACTGCTTTCGGCATCAACACTACAATGGCGGCCCTTCTAAAGTCAAGACCGGTGCGTTGGCGCCATACTTGCAGTTTCCGACCTCGCCGCAGGGCTCGGCTCACGCACCGAAGCGTACCATATTGGCGGCACAACCGTCAACGCGGTGTCTGATTCTACATTTCTCAAGATGTTGTATACATGCTTTAGGAAGTTTGGATAGAGCAGGAGAAGAGAGGGGTTGATAATATCTGGTAGGGAGAAACTGTTGATGCAAAGCATCCTTCTAGCACCACCTTATTGCCGTTGCAGACCCGGACATGCTTCGGTCAAGAACGCCTGAGTATTGATCACCCGCCTACCTTGAGGACTTCAGATCAGATACGAACATCGCAAGGCAGCAAAAAAAGCAAAACAATCAACACTGGGGATTCGCATATGGTCACCCACTATACTACTAATCCAGCGGTACCGTGCTTATGTATGGCAGAGCGGACGGGATGCCCAGTATTCACGGTCCTGTGGTCGATTGTGCTCTTGAGGTAGCATCTAAACATATATACACGATGTTTAATATCCGTTCCGGTCCCATCTAGCGGCTTAACACCCACAAAACAACGTCTTACTGCTCGGAGGGCCTGCGAAGAGCAGCACATACCTACCTGCAACCTCGCTTTCGCGGAGCTCTTCGCAGAGATGCCTGAAGAGGACTCCAACTATGCGGACACTTTTCGGTACACCATGTGGTCACCAGAAATGGTTTTTAAGATAACTGATCACACACTGCACAGGAATTACTACACAGAAGGCCAGACGCTGTCTCTAATGCTGAGCCTCGACGACGGCGCAAATCGCATGGTAGCTGCCAAGGTAGTCAAGCTACATCAGCCTTTCACCCTTTCCTGTGTCTTGACGGTGGAGCTCCTAGGTTCAGAAATCGGCAGCTCAGAGCCATCTGTACAAGCAATACTGAAGATATATGATCGTCGATTCTCAGCCCAGCTTCGCCGCGATGAAAAGGTCGAACCATGGACGGAGGCCACGGAAGAGGCATACGTCGAGTTCGTGAATAGCGAAAAAGCAGCTGCATTCATCAAGAGCCTGCGTGAGGACGATGATTTCGTAGAGCCCGATGAGGGCTAATCACCTGCGGAGAACGAAGCCTACCTACACAACATGTGCTATGAACTTTTCTCTAGCGAGCGCCGCGCTTATGACGTCTTACGACCATTTCAAGGAAAACAGATACCAAAGCTGTACTCCGCGCTCTCAATTTCACAAGGGTCAGACGCTCCAAAAGACGCACTGCTAACCATCAATGGACTACTTCTTGAGTATATTTCCGGCCCAACTCTCTCAGAGATGGCAGAACAAATTCCCCGAGAGAAGTGGCAATACATCGTCGACAGGGCGATACGAATTGTACGAGACTATTCGCACCTCGAAATCCTGAACAAAGACGTTCGATGCTCCAACTTTATTGTGAACGAAGCTGTCCCGGATGATGATGAGCACCGCGTCGTGATGTTGGACTTCGCGTTGTGCGACTTTCGCGAACCAAAACAGTCTGAGGCAGACTGGGGCAGAGCAAAATGGGTGCAAGATGAAGAAGGTGCTGTTGGTGCGGTTATGAAGATGAGGTTGGGCAGACTGGGGATTGAATTGGATTATGTCCGCTCCAGACAGTGGATCGAGTACGCACCAGGGGAGGACGACTGAGACCTGGTCAGTCCTTTCATGTCCTTGATTGCGACATTCCATTGGGCATCATCTGAATCTTTTGGCATTGCATTGCAGCCATCGATGTCGAGATCAATCTCGCATGCCTGAGATGCAGGGCAGCTTCCGACTGCCGCTGCCGACTTCACGCCATCTTGGGTGGGCTTGCGTGCTCGGCGATCAATGCAAGTTGCCCGAGCGATGAACCGACACCCAACACCACACTCCCCAATAGCACCCTGTCGATAAGGTTGGCTGTGCTATCTCCAGCTCGCAATAGTGGATTCTGATGGCAAATGATGCTTGTTGATAGCACAGTACACGAATTGATATGTCGATGGTGGTCGTTTAACAACGGGTTCAGCGAAAAACAAGCTCACCTCACCCAATCAAAGTGAATGGACATAAAGATGACTTCAAGCATCCAGAACATGGCACCATCACAAGGAACTCAGGATGGCACTTTGACTCAACGCGATTCTGCTCCGCTGCGGACGATATGGCCACCGTTGCGGCTGGAAGAACGACCAGTCGATGAAATCCGATCTCTTCGGGTCATCGTGGTCGGTGGTGGGATAGCTGGAATTCTCGCGAGTATCCTATTGCCAAGGAAAGTTCCGGAACTAGGTCTGGTCGTGTACGAGAGAGAAAGTGATCTTGGAGGGGTCTGGCATACTAATGTCTACCCTGGAGTTCGCTGTCGGTCCAACAGCCCAGCTATTCTGTGAACATGTACTGATGTAGCGCCAGGTGACGTTCCAGCCCACGCATACCAAGCGACATTTGCACCAAATCCGCATTGGTCCGAAGCCTATGCTAAGGGTGCCGAAATCAAAGAATACTGGAGTTCTGTCGCCCAGCGCTACGATGCCAAGAAGTACATTCACTTCAATCATAAAGTTGCGAAAGCCGAGTGGTCAGATGCCAAGTCCAGGTGGCGCGTTACCATCGAAACGCCGGAAAGGCAGTTCGTAGACGAGGCCGACTTTTTGATCACTGCTACGGGTCACTTTAGTGATCCCCGGCTGCCTTCGTACCCAGGGCAGAACGAATACCAAGGCCACCTTCGCCATTCTTCTAAGTACGACCCGAACTTTGAGCCTGTAGGGAAACGTATCGCTGTGATTGGTAACGGGGCGTCCGGTCTTCAGATACTTCCTCAATTGCAGAAGTCAGCGGTGCATATAGATCACTATGCTCGTAATCCGTGAGTAGCATACAGGTGCTGGGATTTTAGGTATCGACTAAGACGTTCCTAGAACTTGGGTCGCTGCACCGATCGGCGGGGAGGATCTCGCCGAGTTTGTTGCCAAGAATATCGAGCAAGCACGAACGTCCCCAGAGAACTATCTCAGATTTCGAAAAGAGCTCGATGGAAAAGTTTTCAGTCGCTTTGGTGCAGCTTTCAAAGGCGGAGCACAAAACGCCGCTGCTAAGGATTCCATCACTCAGCTGATGAGCCAACGACTGAATGGTCGCCAGGAACTGATTGGTTCGACTATCCCTAATTTTGACCCGAGTTGCAGACGCCTGACTCCAGGACCGGGCTACCTCGAGGCTTTGACAGCGGACAACGTCAGCTATATCAACACACCTATCCAGCGCTTCACGAAGAGAGGTATTGTCACCAACGACGGGATACATCGCGAAGTAGAGGCAGTCATTTGTAGCACTGGACATGACATCGCGTATAGTACAGCTTTTCCCATCTTCAACGGCAGCGGCAATGATCTCCAGCAAGCATGGAAACCTGGCGGCGATCCTGGTTTCCCGGATACATACCTTGGTTTCGCAGCTCCTGGCTTCCCAAATCTTTTACTTACTCTAGCAGCGAATGGTACTGGGCTTGCCGGCACCATTCCTCACTCAATCGAGAACCAGATAACATACTTTGGCAAAGTGCTTCGCAAGGTACAAACTCAGGGCATTCGAACCATCCAGCCCTCCGTCGCTGCAACTAGAGACTTCCGCGCTTACTGCGAATCATACTTCCCTCGCACTGTGATGAGTGAGAATTGTTCGTCCTGGTATAATGGTGGGGTCCCAGGCGGTCGGATTCATGGAGTCTGGCCCGGTTCCGCGGCGCATGTTGATCTCGTGAGGCGGGAGCCGCGATGGGAAGACTTCGAGTATACGCACTGGAATAAGCAGGGCAATCGATTTGCTTATTTCGGCAATGGATGGACCAAGAGGGATGTTGCTGCGGCTGATGGAGCCGAAGGTGTGGACATCGACCTGACTCCCTGGTTACAGGCTGCAGCGTTCGAAGGCAAGGTGGACCTGACGAGCTACCATGAAGGATGGTGGGATCACTATGTCGGCTTGAAGCAGGAAGTGGACAAGGAGGCTCTGCAGGAAGATCACAAGGCCAAACTCTGAGAAAAGAGATGCATCGTGTAGTAGACTAAAAAAAGTGCGACTGGTGAAGCGTATGCAGCATCATCGTGCCGAGTAATGCTGATACGTTTAGAGCGCTATCCTGCAGGATAAAGAAGTGCTGCCTTTTGCACCTATGTCTTTATTGTGCAAAACTCTGTTCTCCGCCCGAAGACGACCGCACTTTCGCAACCGACATTGGAAGACGGCACGGACTCAAAACGTGCTAAGCTACTGGTTGAAAAAGGATTTCGAGGGAGACCGCTAGGAGAATAAGCATAAAAACTTCGGACCAGAAAACAAAATCCACAAGTAGCTGTCGAAAGTACACACACAACAGGCTCGGTGGCGATGCGTCTGCAGAACGATAATCTGGACGATGAGCGAAGATTTGTTCTCTGCCTTCCCGAGCCGCTCCAGAAAAGCAAACCGAAGAATAATTCGCCCAAAACCTCCCACGTCTCAAGGCCCTTAGTCTCGTCGACTCACGCTCTCTCTCCACTCCTTCGGGACGTCTCCTATCTCATCAATGCTGTACTCCTTGAGGTGTTCCATCTTGAGAGTCCAGTCACTCGGCGGAAGCAGTGGCGATTGCAGAATGGCTGTGGCAAGTCGGTCGAAGGCGTCGGCGCACTTGATATAGTTCTTGGCCTTCTCATCGTCAGCTCGAGCGCGTGCATGCTGGACCTGGAGAAGTCAGCTAGGCGAATGGTTCGAGAAGCCATGTCCGACTTACGGTCTCAAAAGACTCTTTGGCCGCGAATGTGATTAGTAGAGCACTGAGAAGGATGCGAACCGGGTCCTTGGCATCCCTCTTGATGTTATACTTATCGTTGATGTCAGCTTCTGCATATACAAGTGGGATGATACACAGATGCACTTGCCATACCTGTTCGTTGTGTCGAAGATTGGCTCAGCTTGTTTGGCCTTCGGCTCGGATGGGGTGTTCTTGGAAGTCATGCTGATGTTCGGAGTGACCGACTACGAAGAGAAGACGGCATGGTGTGGACGGCTGACCTTTTGAAGTACTCAACATATTTGCTTGCTGCTAGTGAAGCTTCCAGGCATACAGTTTCATCAAACAATACTCTTCCTGCACTGTGACGGACGCAATTACGATGCGCGCAGATCCTTGACTGCCATCCATGCGATGCTTTGCCCGGTCTGCAGAGAATTCATGAACCATGGAACAACGGTCATATAAATTGAACCGCCATTGGCGCCCTCTGATCGGCTTACGAACTTGAGTACGCAGTCCAAGCAATGTGAGACATGGCTTTCATGTAAAGATCGTGGTAATCAAGCAAAGAACATATAGCGAGTTGATCAATTGTCCGGCAGCCGAAAAGTGGGCAATCCTCAGTGGGCAAAACGGAAGTCCAGTCGCTTGTTACCTTTATCCTTGGTCGTGCTGAGATACTCTTCTTTCTCCTCAGTAGTCATTGCACTCCATACGACGTCTCGCTTCCTGATTGTGGTGTCAGCTAATCGATTGCCACTCGTGTTGGGGAGATACTACTGACCTGTTGATCCAGACATAGAAAAGCTTGATGCCGACCAGTAGAGCAATGTTGTAGGCACATACAGCAATCAAGCCAGCATTGCCTTGACGATAGATCGGCTTATCATTTTCCCTGTAGATCTGCGAAGAAATGATGTTCGACATCTGGACCGTCATATTGTATATAGCTGAGGCGACAGTACGTGTCCGAACAGATCCGGCGTTACGACTTGCGATAGCAACCAGAATTGCATGAATGTAAGGGTAACCGACCAACATGGTGGATATCCACCATTTGCCCCAGTGCGAGGCAGTAGCTGGCAGCACCTCGAGGGCGATAAGGAGCGGTAGAGTGTAAAGTTGGCCGATAACACCAAGCAAGAATCTTTGGTTGAATCTTTCTGAAAGCCAGGTCCAGAAGAGTAGTTGAAGGATGAACAGTGTATATGCAGGGATAGTCAGGAGGTTCGTTTCGAAGGTGCCGAAACCAAGAGCTTTGAGGTTTAATGTTAGGTAAGCAGTAGGAGGAGTCTACGAACGGATCAGTATGCATCTTTCGGGACCAGAACAGACCACACCTTACATTCGGAATTGTCCAGGAGAGGCCGAGGAGGTAAAGTGGCCACATGTGATAGTCCTTGAGACAGTCAACGAGCATCGACCAGCTAAGACCCTCGCGATTGTGCATATCGCCTTTCGAAGGATCGTCACGAATGATACGGTTGGCGATGATCTTTTCCTCTCGCTCATTGAACCAGCCGGTCTTGCCGCGGAACCAACTCGCAGTGTCATAAGGTGATGCAGGGAGGTAGAACCATGCAAATATACCGATCAAGCCCGTCAGCATCCCCTCCAAAGCGAAGAGCCATTGCCAGCCGGCAAGACCATTGACACCTCGTAGGCGTAGAATGCCGAATGCCAGGAAAGCGGCGACTATATTTGTCGATTGGTATGCGACCCAGAAGAAGGACAGCCTGCGCGGCAGCTCTCGACTGGTGTAGTAGTATGAGAGATAGCTACTTATGTTAGCGATTGAGAGGTCGGTCAATGACGTTGACAGTTGCTTACAGAATGGTATCAGGGATAAAGCCACCCTCGATTAAACCGAGTAGAGCCCTGCAGACGAAGAAGGAAGTTCTGCCACTCAAAAAGGCTTGCATACTTGCAACCAACGACCATGAGACCTGAGTAATGAGCGGGAATGTCAATTACAATATCGAAGAACGAAGGAACTTTGTGTGCCTCACCATTTGAACAGGAATCCATCGATCGGGTCCGAGACGCTTCGATATCATCTGAGATGGCAGCTCGGCGAAGAGGAATGCGCAATAGAAGATAGTCTGTCCGTTGTTGTAATCGTTGGTGGTCATCCCCAGATCCTTCACCATGTTGTCTGATAAAGCTTGAACGATGTTGCCTCTGTCGAGCTGCAATGCGAAAAACATAATGCACGCAAACGTGCATACTCGCCAGTCGATTTTGCGAATCAAGGCTCGCTCTTCACTCGGCTCCCAAGTGAACTCTTCATCGTATCTGTGGAGACCTTCCCATTGGCTCGAGGGACGGTAGTAAGCATCGAGACCTTTCGATGCGAATGTAGTGCTGTTGGTGTGCAGGTTCTGTCCGTGTTGGCCTGTCACAGCTGATTTGGACACATTAGACGTCTCGAAGCCGGCACCGACGACGGCCAGGACAGACGATCTCCTGCGCTCGTCGCTCGCATCTTGTGGCGCCAGAGAGACCCGAACCTCCTTTTCGTCCGCCATGATGCGGCCTCAATACTTGGAAAGCAGTCTCGAGACTGGTGTTGGATAAAAGCTTCTCCGGAGCCGACTTTCTTCACTGAGTAGTGCTTCGCGAAGAACACCCCTGCTCATGAGGTTTGGTGGTGCGTATGTGCCCACATATATGACATTTGCACGGCAAGTAATGTCTCAACAAACTTTGCCCAATGGCGACTTCAGAACGGCCATTGCATCACCTGGCGACCTGCCGCGACCATCATGATCGGGAGGGAGGCCTACGAGTGGAATCGAACAGTCCATCTGCATCACGCAATTGCAGCCACGTATTTCCAGATCTGCCGCAGAAGCTCGTTGTTCAGCATGGCGGACGCGTGATAAGGAATTGCGTGATGGCCGCTTTTGTGTATAGTCTTACGCCTGCAGTCGAGCTCGTGTAGAGCAAGCCAGCCATGTTTTTGCCACGCGGCATCCCGACGGATTGTTCGCGTAAAATTGCTCTCATGTCGCCGCGGATCGCCAGTTGCTGATGAAAAGTTGTGGACGATTATTGTGGCGACAAGAGAACAAAAGGAGCATCGACTCAAGAGACAATGACTTCAAGTTGGAGCCTGGCGCCGGGAGCAACCGCTCGCTCCGAGGCTGATTGAACATCTTCGCAACGGTACCTCCTACCACGGTACAACCTTCAGGCTCTAAACACTCTATAGGCCATTCACTTACATCTTCTTGTCGTGAAGCAAATCTTGGGCTGGCATCAATGTGGCTGCCACGATGTCAAGACGAGCTCTCCACAGTCTGAAGATGGCAAGACGGGCCTTGACAACCTCAAAGCGATGCACTACCGTAAGCCGCCATGGAGCTCTCTCCTATTAATGCCAATCACGCCATGCTGCTCATCTATTCTGCAAGCTCAACATCCTCCACCCCAGCACATATACTGCCTGTCGTAGGAGGAGACGCCTGTGAGTGGGTCTCGCACATGGCCGAGATCACACAGGCGAGCGCAGAGTTTGCCGCCACGGGATGCTCAAATGCCTACTTTACCTCCTCGATCTGGCCGGAGCAACCACTGGAATGCGCCTCCGGAACACATTTTCAGCCATGGCCACACCTGAGACAGAGCCCACGGCGTTCCAGACCGTTGCTAAGACGCCTACCTTTTTGGGATCGTCGAAGAATGTGTTCAAGGAGATCTTCAACTGGTACCCTTCGAAATATCCCGTGGAGGAGAGGAAGTGCGTTCAGAGCAAGCCCAAGGCAGTCTCAAGCGAGCTAATCGCTGCGATAGACTCCTCTTCAAGCTTGACGTCTCGATCTTGGTATTCGCTTGTCTTTGTTGTAAGGCCAGTATTGCTAAATCCTGCGGAACTTGCTAAAATCTGGATCAGTCTTTGTCAAGTTCTTAGGTAAGATGGGGAGACTAATCACCCTTTCAGTGGTTCTATTGCTAACGCCAACAGACCAGACCAACGTATGTCGAGTTCAGCGTCGAGTTCCACCCAGCAGTCATGATACCCGCTGATCATTCACGTTTCCTATCTAGATCTCCAATGCCTATGTTAGTGGGCTCAAGGAGGACTTTGGGCTCTACGGCAACGAATTGAATTATCTCAACGTTTGTTACTTGTAAGTGCTCTTAAGCTTTAGCCCATTTTGGTAGTTGGAGAGGCGCTGATCCTCTTCGCATGTAAAAGTACCGCCTACGTTATCTTTCAGATTCCCGGTCTACTTCTGATATCTCGGCCAAAATTGGCAAGATGGCTTTTGCCGACATTAGAGATTCTCTGGGGCATTGTGACCTTCGCTCAAAGTCGAGCTACGAACATCACTCAGTTATATGTCATGCGCTTCCTCGTCGGCATGCTGGAAGCGCCCGTCTTTGCATCTGTACACTTCATCCTCGGGTCTTGGTACAGCGGTCCTGAATTGTTCAAGCGAGCCGGTACTTGGTTTATTTGCAACCCTTTAGGATCTATGGTTTCTGGATACCTGCAAGCGGCCGCTTATACAAACCTCGATGGCGTCGCAGGCTTGACGGGCTGGAGATGGCTGTTCCTTATCGACGGAATATTCACTATCCCAGTGGCGATGCTAGGATTCGTGATATTCCCCGGCATCCCAGATTCACCACGACCTTTCTACTTGAGTGGGGACGACATAAAGCTGGCAAAGGCTCGTCTGGTCAGATTCAAGATCCGCAGGCCTGGACCGCTGAGCCTGAATGTCTTCAAAAGGTCCTTGTGCCGATGGCATATCTGGCTATTCGTATTTTGTTACATGTAAGTCACCAGTGTGAATAAAAGAGCTTAAAGTCTCACTAAACCCCAAAATAGCTGCATGATCATCGCATCTTATCCGAGCGCATACATGAATCTCTGGCTCAAAGCTGAGGGGTACTCCGTGGTCAAGGTCAATCAGCTGCCGACCGTTGTCAATGCCGTGACGATTGTCGCTTCTTGGCTGGGGTCTACACTGGCAGCCATCTGGGCGCCTTGGGCTCTATACACCGGTGCTTCAGCTTGTGTGTTATTCTCGACGCTCTGTATGGTCATTTGGCACATACCGACAGGCCTGAAGTAGGACTTTCCGACTGTTCGCGATCACCACTCACTGACTCATGCCATAGGTTTGTTGCTTGGTACATGTTCGGCATCCAAGGATGTTTGAGTCCCATATTGTACTCGACAGTCAACACCATCGTAGCTGACGATTCGGAAGAACGAGCACTCATCATGGTAAGCACTGCAAGCATGATACTCGATGGTGCAACTCTGATTTCTCCGCAGGGGTCCATGATGACCTTTGGCTATAGCTTCAATATCTGGGTGCCACTACTCCTCTTTCCTACTGCAGGAGGAGTGAACGGCGCCCCGCAATGGCGCAAAGGCTGGCCCGTCACTTTCGTGTTCTACTTTTTTCTTTGGGCCGGGTTCATCACTGCTGTGGTACTTCACAGGCGAAAGGAGAAAGCAAGAGATGCGGATGGCGAGAGCAATGACTCAAGCACTGGGAGCGATGGTGAACCAGTTGTGGTTGAAGATCCGGTGCATGTCAAGAGCAAAGAGTAGAGCGCCCGTACAAGCTAGAACTGTGCCCTGGGCGACCGTTGTACGCACCGTCACAGAAGCCTTCTGTGGATGCGGAGCGCAGTCCTCATTAGTTCTGCATCATGAAAGGGTCTGATGCTGGCTTTGTGGTGACATGATGTCGACATGGTCCCACGAGCATGACCATGTCCTTTGCAATTCATTGGATGGGGTTGCTCAATGTTATCACGCAATGTTCATGCGATGTGAACGCGCACCCAGAACATTGGATTCTCCTGGTCTTTCCCGAGTCAGATAGCTAAAGTGCCAGGGCGCCACCAAGAAGCACGCAATGTCCTCTTCGCTAATGCATCAGCCTGTATACCCCTCTACTGCAGGTACCGGTTTCGACGGCATTGAGCCAAGAATTGAACTGTGCATTGACTCATAGGACACACCGATTGCGAGATAGCTATCGCATCACGAGCTTCTAACAGAGCGAGCACGACTTGACCTGCAGGAGGAGGTATATATGCCAGCAGAGCAACACTAACAAATTCAACGGCAAAATCTAGACTCCTGCTGCCCTCTCTTTCACCTGTCCATCATGGCAAGCAAG
Organism: Microcyclosporella mali; assembly: GCA_002785985.1. Lineage (NCBI taxonomy): Eukaryota > Fungi > Ascomycota > Dothideomycetes > Mycosphaerellales > Mycosphaerellaceae > Microcyclosporella > Microcyclosporella mali. The sequence goes on from NHNU01000010.1 coordinate 788,072, forward strand.
ACTGAGACCGAGACCGTTCCTGTCCGCACCAAGGAGGAGACGAGCTCTGTATTGAAGGGCGAAAACAAAGCTCCATTGAAACTTTCTGGCGCTCTAAATCAGTACAAATCCTTTGACGTGACCCCTGTCATCGGCAGAGAGTTTCCAGAAGCCAACTTGAAGGAATGGCTTGAGGCTCCCAATGCTGATGAGCTGCTTCGCGATTTGGCCATTACCAGTAAGCAAAATTCCAGCCCCAAGCATATCGATACCAGCATCTAACTCTCAGTCAGTCTCTCAACGTGGCGTCGTCTACTTTCGTAAGCAAGACGGCCTCGATAACGACCTCCAGAAGAAACTCGTTCAGCGTCTGGGCGAGCTCTCTGGGAAACCATCCACTTCCAAACTTCACATTCACCCCGTCAGCAATAGCGGCCGCACACTAGGCGGCAAAGACGACGAGATCAGCGTCATCTCTTCTGAGCAGGCGAAGAAGCTCTACTCTGATCGATTCCAGGCCAAGAAGCAGTCCGCTGCTTCCGGATGGCACAGCGACATCACCTTCGAGCCCGTGCCGAGTGACTATGCCATTCTACGACTGACGCAATTGCCCGAGACAGGAGGCGATACGCTCTGGGCCTCCGGCTACGAGGTTTTTGACCGCGTGTCGCCTGCTTATCAGAAGTTTCTGGAAGGGTTGACCGCAACCTATGCACAGCCGATCTTCAATGAGAGTGCGAAGAGCAACAACTTCGAGCTTTATGCTGGCGAGAGAGGTGCTCCTGAGAACGTCGGAATCGACCTCAAAGCTGTGCATCCCGTGATTCGCACCAACCCCGTCACGGGTTGGAAGTCTGTATACGCGGTTGGTCACCATGCAAAGCGTATCAACGAAGTCAGCGAGCTGGAGAGTGAGCACTTGCTCAAGTGGTTTGTGCAGTTGATCACAGAGAATCACGATTTGCAGGTGCGCTACCGCTGGCAGAATGAGAATGATGTGGCGATTTGGGACAATCGAAGCGTTTATCACACTGCCACTTATGACTATGAAGGCGCGAGGACGGGTCAGAGGGCTGTGAGTCTGGGCGAGAAGCCGTATCTTGACCCGCAGAGTATTGGACGGAGTGAGGCGCTGAGGCGGGAGAAGGAAACGCAAGAATCGCAGACGACCTCTTCTTAGACAGGGTCAAATGTCAGGCGAGCGAACTACATCACTACCTACTGGACCTCCACAAGTGCTTGTTCTATTCTTCTGGACAAGAAGATTACCATAGGATGGGTCCATATCGCAGCCAACATCCGTATTGCCGTAATGCCTGAGGGCGGTGTTGCGTGCTAGGGTAGTGCTAGGTCGAAGGATTTGGCGTCTCCAGTCATGTCTACATCATGATATCATCACGATGGGCGAAATCTTGCGAACCAGCGCGGCTGAAGGTAATTGTAGCCGGGTAGTTGTAGCAATGGCGCTGGAGAGTGTAAAGGACTTCTCTCTCGGAAAATGTTTTATCCGTGCTCACCAAGGTCTCGGGAATGCCGCGGCAATAGTCGGGAGGCTGGCGCTAACAATATCGATGAATGACTACAGCAACGACACCTCCTGTCTCTTACTTGGACATACTCTGCCATCAAATAGTCCATCAAACAACCCAGAAATACCTCAATACTCTTATCAGCAAAAATGGCCCTTGCACTTGGACGCGCCCCCCTTCTCCGTCCGGTCGCAGCTCTCGCCGGCTGGACATTCGTGATGGAGGCATGGATGTACGCTACGAGGATCCCAGCCATCAGCAAGTACAATGTCTCCACCGACCCCTCGCAGGTCAAGGAAGACATGAACACCAAGATCCCGCCTAATATTCGCTTCATCGCTGACAACTACAACCATCTCCACGAGCAACCTACAGTCTTTTACGCCGTTGCTATTTCGCTGGCTCTAGCAGGTGATGATCACCCGTACACGGTTTATGCTGCCTGGGGTTATGTTGGTGCGAGAATTGTGCATTCGCTGTTTCAGAGTTTGGTGAATAAGGTCATGGTTCGCTTTCAGCTCTTTGCGTGAGTGTCCTCCGAATGCGGTTTGTGGATTTGGCTGACTTGCGGTCCTAGGACGAGCTCCTTGGTCGTCGCTGGTCTTACAGGAAGACTTGCTCAGTTGGTCTTCTGAAGCGAAGACTTTGATAAGTGAGTGGGGCATAGCAAATCACAGACCATATGTCTACAGCTCCTGACCTATCACAAGACAGAATCCAGCAGCTCCACGTCACATGTGCAAATTTGAAGTGAAGGGTAATGAGTCTTCAACGTACTCTCACAGTTCATCACATGTAATCTATTGAGCCCCTACAATGTCGCTGATTCAGCTTTGGGCTTCGACTCTTTCCATTCTTCCATTCTTTCATTCTTCCATTCTTCTATTCTTCCATTCTTCCATTCTTCCATTCTTCCATTCTCCATTGAATTGCAAATTCGAATTCAGCAAGCTCGCCGTCGGGGCAATGCCCAAAATGCAGAGCATGACGTCGCACGACGACGATGCTATTAACGACAAGACATACCACCTCCTCAAATTGCCTTCAGAGATCCGATTGGCCATATTGGAATTAGTGGTGAGCGCAGCTGTGGAAATACTGATGCCAGAAATATGCTGACGCTTTTTACAGGAAGCAACTAACACCGTCGTCGACGTCCAACAGTCCGACTCTAGGTTCAGATACACCTTCGCCGACCAGGAACGTCAATTCACGGAAGAGAAGTCTCATCATGCCCCGACCATTCGTCGGGTGTCCCGGCTATCATGCAAACGAGCGTCATGATTCGCGCAAGGTCAGTCCCCTCAACTACAGCCAGAGCATCTTCCTGATCGACGAGTACAACTCGAAGCTCGTTGCAGAGAACTGGTTGCGCACTCGCGATGCGGAGGACATTGGCAGAGTCCAAGTGATCGTATTCCGTTGCTCTCGACAGGGCAAATCCTCTACAATTGCAAGCCAGCGATACTCCTCGATCTTCAGGGGCGCCAGGTCCACCGCGTTCGAGAAGCGCGTAAATCTTGTTCGGATATAAGCTGCAACGAACTCGATGTTCAAAGGGCGCAGTGACAGATAGGGCGTGAAAGATACGGAAATGGCGGCTGGACGGTAGAAGAAATCATCAACATTCTGCGTGCTGCAGGCTTTTGGCAGATGAGAAAGATTCATGCGCGGAGGAAATGAAATGCTGCAGAGGGAACTTTTTTGGTCCACCACCATCTGAGGAATGGCAGGCGCGTGACAAGACGGCAGGCAAGTCAATGGCCGTCGTAGACTGGCGGACTATCTTCGCAAGTCCCTAGAAGACCGGAGTGGCATTCGGAGACTAGGCAGCAATGAAGCTGTCACGTGTGATCGTCGAATGCCCCACTTTTGCACGAGTGACAGACCGAGATTCTTCTGCACCTCACAAGCGCACATCACAACAACAGACGACAACCTTGCAAGTCTGCCGGTCCCGCAATTCATGCGTGAGCATATAGCCGCGCCATGAGTCCTCGCGCCGACACGGCGAAGCCACATATCGCGGGATCAGCTCGTGCGAAGACATGCTACCTCTTCAAACTGCCACCGGAGCTGCGTCTAGCCATATGGGAGTTGGTGGTAAGCCACATTTCGAGCCCTTTTCTTTTCCATGTAATGCGCTGAGACACATTGGCAGGTTCCGACAGATACAGTCATCGATACTATTGCTTCGGGCTATGCATGCGAGTTTTCCTTCAAACACCAAAGCCACGCTGAACTTAACTTGGACACGAACAACACGATGTCAAAGCGAGTGCCCGCCATCATGCAAACAAGCTCCCTGACCCGCACAGAAGCCAGCCCGATCTACTACAGCCGAAACACCTTCTGTCTGGATGTCGGAGCGCAGAAATACGGCTACTTGGCGGAGAACTGGTTACGCACACGAGATCTGAAAGGTGTCACCATGATACGCAGCATGATCTACGTTCAGATTCGCTTGTCGAACCGTACGACCTGCCGGCGCGCGTGGTGCAGGCTTGTAATTCTCCTCGATTTCCGCAAACGTCAAGCCCGCAACATCCCACTTCCGCAGATTTATGAATGCCCAATAGGGAGGACTTTCTGCTTTATCAAGAATGTCCAAGAAGCAGATAGGCGTCTCAAAGGCCTCAAGACCATCAAGCTCGGCATAGAAGATCTTGTGGACGTGCTACGAGCAGCGGGTATGGTTCGTAGGTCACGCAGATCTGGAGCCATGGAGAACACCTGAGCCGCTTACCTTAATGACTGGTCTCATGGTCTGAACCTACAGTATAATGGCAACGGCTGAGAGCTGGAGATAGATACACCGGCTGAAGATGGACTATCCATGGGACGGTGTGTACAAAGGAAGGTCTCATCGATACTCGAGGTGGGAGCAGAGAGTGGAAAGCACTCCGGCGGTGTTTTAATCAGGCCTTCGGGCATCCTGGGGAAAACAGCAAACTCAAAAGTATCCTGAAATAAGGACTCTAGACTCGGTGGCCACTCAACTTCTCTACTACATACATCATGAAGTATGTGACAACCACGCGAGTGATAGGCGATTTACACTTCAGATCAGCCGAGCCCGCAGAGACTGTTGGCCAGGCGGGCGGCAAGCGAAGTTGAGGATAGCAGAGCCGGCATGAGTAACAGAGTAGATAGTTTCGGAACAGAATTTCTCCTGCGATTTCCCAGTCCTGACATTGCTTTACTCCATTTTGTGGCCGTTGGTAAAGTTCTTGCCGAGGAATACATCCCAAAAAGAAGCTTCCTAGCGAGATCTACCACCGAGCTCAACAACTTGCGCTGTCCGACAACCTCACAGTCCACTTCTGATTAGTCGAAGATAAGATCATGTGTGGTCGAGTGATCAACACTGATTCATCGAGACTGAGATGCCTCGTGATTTGCAGGAGAGACGCGACGAGGGCGATCAGGAGAACGTGTGCAGCGTTTGCTAAGATGACTTCGTAGCCAATGACAAGCAAATAAAGGTCTTCCGGCACAGTCCTGCTGATGACATCGCAGGGGCAGGCGATGAGAGGCTCGACTAGAAGTTTGCCGGATCGAAGCACTTAAGTACCTTGACGCGGAGATAGGTCGCAATCGGCGCACCGGCCACCGAGATATGGGAGCGTACATGGCTGCTCTGCCTCGTGCTGTTGGCGTGGGATTGGCAAGGTTTGTGATCCATCAGTGAGTGCTGTTGCCTGCGGTCAAAAAGCGAGTGGCCTGCCATGTGCGTCGTCGCCAAGCATCAAGGATAGGCTGCAGTGGACCCAGCATTGTTACTGGTCATTCACGCAACCTCAAACACCTCCGTCCTGTCTTCCACCGTTCTCAACAGCGGAGCGATCTTGTTCGCATCCCGAAACGCCTCCGGCACACTTTCCCTCATATGCTTCAACTTCTCCGCAACAACGTCGTACTTCTCCTCCTTCGCGGTGTACTGGCGGACGACCTTCTGCCCAGAGTGCTCCACGTACACCCTCGTGTCCCGGATTCTGATAACGACGCCATCCAGCCTCAGGAAGAACCTGCTGAGCAGCAGCGAGCGCTCGGGCATCATCCTCACTTTGATGTTGAGCAGCGCAATGCCGTTGTCCGCCAGCTCATCCTCATACAAATCCACTGCATCAAAGAACTCGATTGGGTCCTGCCGACTGAGCAGATCTGTCCTGACCATTTCTCCTTGCTTTGCTGCTCTCCACTCGCCCTTCCCAGTACATATAGTCCCCGTATAGTTTGTCGAATAGCTCCAGTCGAAAGGCTTCACAACCTGCTTGACCTCTTCCTGGTGCGATCGCTCCTTCTTCCACTCTTCTGCCACAGCAACTTGTAGCATTCCTTCTTCTGTTTTGCTCACTTGATCTAGCGCATCCCGTGCATTGAATTCTACTGTCCAGTTCGAAGGGCGATGAGTGATTGCAACGAGATTGTCGCCAAAGATCATCTCGGGGATGGGGATGCCTATGTCGGTGGAGAGAGCTTCGATAGGCTCAGCCTTGAGGATGGGGAGTTTGCGGGTCGTGATTGTCCAGGCGCCATTGGGGGAGGTATGCGACGACATGCCTGCTGATGAACCGGACGCCATGGTTGTCGTATCATCTCTATCGGTTGAAGAGAGGAGAGATGATGCGATTTGAAGCGAGGTGAATGTTCGTGGTGGGGCAGTCGCGATCGGCGCCCACAAACGCCGAAGCGAGTCGCCTAGCAACGGGCGTCAACAAAGCTTCATCCCAAATTCAAGCTCCATACTCCTACTTACCCTCAGTTGCAAGCACGACCAGCACTCAGGTCCACCTAGATCCGCACCATCTTTCGCGTTCATTGTTTTCGATATGGCGGACATGCAATCACTCGAGCAGCGCTTGGAGAGCATCTCCGTGCAGGACGAGAATGTCGACACCAATGCCTCTTACCAGCATAAGGCAAAGGTACAGCCACTGCTCCATGTCTTTCACTATGGCGATACTGACACGCAGCAGCCTTCGCTTATACAGAGCCTCTCCTCATCGAATTTGGGCACGTCGGCGGCCCAGAGTCGCATGAAACTCCCGCTTCAAAAGCTGCAATCGAACGCGGGCAGCAAACCCGTCCAAGCCAACCTCTCCGCGACGGTCACCAAGATCACTCTCCCCTCACAAGCCGCCCAGCAGCAACGCTCATCCGCCGAGTCCCGCCCTTCAGATCCTGAGCCCGCCATCCAACCACCTCCGGTAGTCAAGGCAAAGAACTGGCACCTGGGCATGTTCGAAATCGGAAAGCCTCTCGGAAAGGGCAAGTTCGGCCGCGTCTACCTCGCTCGCGAGAGGTCCACAGGCTTCGTGTGCGCTCTCAAGGTCCTCCACAAGTCAGAGCTGCAGCAAGGGAAGGTCGAAAAACAAGTCCGTCGCGAGATTGAGATTCAGTCAAACCTGGCACATCCAAATATCCTGCGTCTGTACGGCCACTTCCATGACACCAAGCGAATCTTCCTCATCCTCGAATTTGCAGGCAAAGGAGAACTTTACAAACACCTTCGTAAAGCACAAAAGTTTCCAGAATGGCAAGCAGCACAATACATTGCGCAAATGGCCAGCGCACTCAAGTACCTTCACAAGAAGCACGTCATGCACCGAGATATCAAGCCGGAGAACATCCTCGTTGGACTACATGGCGAGATCAAAATCTCAGATTTCGGTTGGAGTGTACACGCCCCAAACAACAGACGGAATACCATGTGCGGCACTCTCGATTACCTTCCACCCGAGATGCTCAAACCGAACCGCGATGAGAACTGGTACAGCGAGAAAGTCGATCTGTGGAGTTTGGGAGTCCTCACATACGAATTCCTGTGCGGTGAGGCGCCATTTGAGGACACGCCTGTCATGACACAGCGACGAATCGTGAGAGGCGAGATGTCGATTCCTCCTTTTGTGAGTGCAGAAGCGCGGGACTTAATCAAGAGACTATTGAACTTGGATCCCGAGAAGCGATTGAGTCTGGAGGAGGTTGAGGCGCACCCTTGGATCATCAAGCATTGCGTTAAGGGCGAGCGGCACTATCAGCGAACGAGTGGAGATGGGAAGAAGGAGAAGTTGAGCGGTGCGGTGTAGGCAGGGTCGTGGATGACAGCACGAAGTGAATGTTTCGTATTTCGTTGATCAACAGGTTTGGCGTTTGGGACGGGTTCGGGTAGCATTGACACCGGCGTTGAGAAGACTGACGGCGATATACGAAATGACTGTCGTACAGTCCAGATAATGAAGCAAAATGAAGTGCAACAGAACATTACTTCATCATTCGAGTTGCCATCCTTCGTTGTCAGTCACTGCGAGGTCGTGCACATTTCGCAACTAATACGTCACTTCAAAGCTTGACCTGATCGGCCTACGCGCTTGCGAGGATGCACAACGTGCACCTTCACATGCAAACGGGATGCTCGGTACCTTGCGGATGACTTTTCGCCTTGTTCTGGTTGGCTCATCCACGACATCACTGACTTGAGTCTTCTTAAGTATTGGCAGTAGTATCGTATACTCTTCCGTCAATCTACAATACCATCCATCCGAGCCTCCATACCGCAGCCATGCCATCTCTCACGGTATTGGCCAAAGAAGCCGCCCCAAATGCTGCGAACAACGATCTCCGCCAGAATGAAATCGCCAAGTCTCATCTCGCGAATGGCATCAATGGCAACAACACAGACTCTTACCACAAACCCTACCGAACGACTCTTCCTAACGTCGCTGTGACGCTTGAACGCCCTATCTACGTCCCACACAAAGACGATCGACTCGTTGACGCCGGCACTGCACGCGTGAACCTTGCCGCTTCGAGGGAAGCTCCAGACGGCACACCCGTCTGGCGCGACGAACACGCGCATCAAACGGTCCTCCAACAACACTGCACGTACTGGGATCAGGATGGCGATGGCATCATATACCCGTGGGATATCTACAATGGGTGTAGAGCTTGGGGATGGAATATGCTGCTCAGTGCGATCGCGGTGTTGGTGATTGCGCCGACGATGAGTTACCCCACGGCGCCGAAGGGAAAGTGGTTACCCTCTCCCTTGTTTCCTATCTACCTCGATCGGATCCATAAAGTTAAACACGGTTCTGATTCGAACACATACGACGCCGAGGGACGGTTCCGCCCGCAGCAGTTTGAGGACTTCTTCGAGAAGTACTCCACGCAGGATCAAAAGGACGGACTGACGGTGTATGATCTGGCGAGAGCGCATATGGGACAGAGGATTGTGGCCGATCCCTTTGGATGGACCGCGAACATCCTGGAATGGACGGCATTGTACCTTCTTCTTTGGCCGGATGATGGTGTGATCAAGAAGGATGAAGTGAGGATGAGTTTCGATGGATCGATCTTCCAGTACAAAGCCGATCAGTACGCGGAGAAGAAGCAGAAAAAGGCGTGAGTGTGATTTCGAGCTAGGGTTGAGTTTTGGTAGCGAGGCGTTGATATAGATGGTAGAGCTTAGAGTTTGCAGAGACCATGTTTTAATGTCCTTCTGACAGCATGATCATATACTCGCGGCTGCCGCACATTGTTCTCGCCTTGGGCGGCCTGCCGTTGTCATGTTGGCGCGGGACGCAAAAGCGCTGCTCCTCTGAACCAGTTTATAGAGCGTAGAGACGGACCATTACTTGCTCTCCTGGTGCATTGTTATCCTCACATCTCTTCCAGCCTTCAGTGGCATATGATAGTGTCGTGAGTGTCATCTCTGGTACGTGCCTCGGATGCGCTGGCTGTACCGAGCCTCAAGGCTCCCAGCTCGTAGCACTATTGATCCTCTCTCGTCTCAATTTTTCCTCCTCACTTGTAAATCTCGTCAAAGGGTCTCGTATCGTGAAAACAGCTCTCCCACACTTCATTCACCACCCTCGCAGCCTGCACATCGTCCTTGCACGCTGGTCTCTGCGCCACGCTCAACGCTGCCCGTCGCCTTACGCACTCCTGTAACTGCTCTGTCACACTCCATTGATGCCTCGTCAAGAATTCCCTCGTAAACCTGCATTCTCCGCTCAATGTGCTCGCTCGTATTTCCATGCACGCAGCGTGCCGTAAGTCCAAGGGGTCCATCTTGAACCGCATATAGTCGTATGCGTGAACCATCTCGTGCGCCAGGGTGTCTTCTAGATGTCCCCTGTTTCTGAACTGATTGGCACACAGCAAGATCCCATACTTCGGATCAAATCCTCCGCTCTGTTTCGTATCGCAACGCCGGCAGAATACATTCTTCGGACTTATGGTCGCGGAGCCGTCTGCAGGCCCTAGCAGGTCGATGTTGTGTTTTAGGAAGGTTATGATCGGGGACGCCTTGAAGAGCCACTTGACGTCTTCGGTGCAGCGGGCAACGTCTTCGGTTTCGGTGAGGAGGTCGCGCTCGTGGAAGTAGGCATCGCGGAGAGATTGGGGCGCAGAGCCGGTCAGGATGGAGAAGAAGTTAGACCAGGTTAGATAGGTGCTGTCCGAAGCGCCGGGGGTAGAGGATGGCGGCGGAAGAGTGCGCGATGGGTCAGTCATGATGTGATATGCGCAAGTGGCCGATTTGAAATACGTAAGTGAATGAATGAGGTAGTAGCATGTGCATGTGTCGGGAGTGCTCGATGGGAAAGTACATGTTGACGGCAGAACTTTCTGCCGTTCAAAGACCCCGACCTTGGAAGAGAACTACACCACCTATGTCCCCTCGGTCGCACCAACCACCTCGGATTTCAAAGACTTCAAGTGTCTTCTCCCAAGAGACGCTGATATACAGCAGATCACAATCAGTGAAGTCACAAGAGAAGTACACGACCGGGATCTGATGAAAGACACAGATATCTGGTTTGCGATCGCTCTCTGTTGTTAGCCATCAGGCTCGTTAAGGAGACTGCCCTCCAAGGAAAGTATAGACATTTCCAGATCACTGTCTAAAACACTAGAACCGACGCCATCTCCGCCAAAGGCACCAGGGACGACCTGCTACAATAGGAATAAGCACAAACATGAGCGTCTAGGAAGGCAGCATCTCCCGATATACGGTCGAGAAGCGCATATCGATTGACGCCAAAAACCTCAAACCCTGCGTCTTCTTCTATGGTCTGCATCAAATTCACGGTGGCAATTTCAGTATCGTACGAAGCGTCGATCGCACAGCTTTACTACGACACCCAACCGCTCGAGCTGCGATCGACAAACTGAACGCCATGCCGCCGAGGAAAATAAGGTCCCAATTAGTCAAGCACGTTCGGCGATCCTGGACGTGACTTTGCCAATACATGATTCACGTCATGGCTCCAAAGGATCTGATAGTGCTCAGACTTTAAGCGGGATTTCGAGTCGATGAGGAAAGTCCTGCTTCAGAAGACTGGCATCAAATGCTGCGGCACCATCAAGATTTGGCCACGATTGTGGATGTGCTGGACTCTTCCCCATCGATGGTGTCTTAATGCCCTGCGGGATCCCATGCTCCGGCAACGGAGGATTGGGCATTGTGGTTACGAAACACGGCCAGAACAGAGTTGGCAAAAAGAGTGGCGATGCGATCATTGCCATCCGACGGAAAACGACTGTGAGTATAGGTTCAAGCACGACCTACATAAACGACGCTGTCCATACCCAAGCTACGTCCGCCGTGGCACGCTCTGACGCTCTCAGATTTGAAACGATGCATGGATGAAACAGGAAGGTGACCCCGGTGACTGCGTATATGATCTAGATGTAGTCTTGCGCTATACGTAGGCTATCGTGGTGAACGGTGTTTTTCATTTCTGCGCTGACCGGATCGAAGAAGCTGCTGTTAGCGTCACAGATATAGAATGCAGCCAGATTCATCAGACGAAGGGCTGTAGGTACTTACGCTCCAAGACGCCTGTTCCGTTCTCCAGCCCAAGTGGGGCATTTCCGTCGTACGAGGTGTGGACCGCGTAGCGAGCAACTTCGCACTGTCCCCGAGTACCTCAATGCGATGGCTTGACTTGTTCGGACAGCACAAGTGCTCTCCAATCAGGTGCTTCTAATCACAAGCTAAGATCGCAAGGAAGCAAAACATCTCTGATTCGTTTGTAATATCTCCGATAACATGTCGCTAAGTCAAAACATTGCTCCAGGGTATTCCATGCAGAACGCACTCGCAAACCATTGACCCGATCCGAAATGAACTCCATCCTATCTCTCCGACCCGACTCACAGCATGGCTGCGATGCCCGCCGCCACCACCAGTCCAAAGCCAGTCGGCAACAGAACCAGCGCACCATCGGTACTAGCACTTGTACTGGTACTACTGCTACTCGCACTCTCCGCTGGGACACTCGAAGAAGTCGTCGACGTCGAAGCCGTCGTCGTCGTTCCCTCAGCGCCTTCAAACGTCGACTGTACCACCGAGATATGGATAACCGTATGCATACCCTCCGAGGCTGAAGCCGCCGCCTCCGTGGACAAACTCAACGGAACCACAGTCGTCGTAGCCGCAGAAGCCGACGTGAACGTTGTCGTTGTGTCGGAAGCACTATCGGTCGAATCCATCGAGTAAGACCATTCGAGATCATATATATTGCCGCTGTAGGCATCGGCGACGCAGTCGTAGTGTGTATATGTGCCCTCGTAGCCTGGGACGTCGTACATGTAGCTTGTTGCGCAATCTGGGGCGGCCGAACCACTACGAAGAAACATGCTCAGCCACATTCCTGTTTCATCGGCATTGCTAGACTTACCACAAAACAGCAGTCCCAGAAAGCGAAGCCCCAGCATTGGTATAACTATGGTCCGCGTACTCCGTGCAGGTAGCTACGGTATAGCAATCATCGCCATAGCTCCCCTCCCATTGGTTGTTGACGATAGAGCCAGTGAAAGCACAGCAGCCGAAATAGTAGTACGGAGACGTCGCGAAGCTGCACCCAGATGTTGGGCCACACGTGTTTGAGTACGAAGAATCGCCATCGTAGAAGCCACACGTGAAGACTGGCTGTTGTCTGGCAAAGAGATTGGCTAGGAGTCATCAGCAAGGCACTCACGATTTCACGGTGCCAATCGTCGTCAACATACCGTGCGGAACATACCCCAGCGCAGGCAACGCAGGTGAGTCTGTCGGCTTGGGCGTGAATCCGTTCTCTAGACCAAGCGCATCCGTCGCCTTATCCGTAGGATGAGGATGTGGTGATTCGAGCGCGAAAATGCCAGGCACAATCGGCATCAGCAACAAAACGACGCGAGAGAACTGCATCATGATCGATCGATCAACCACGTATCCCAGCAAAAACAAAACAAAACGAGAGCGCGCAAGCAACACCACAGTATCGCGCAAGGCGTCCCTCCATATTGTTATAGTCTCCTAACCTGCAGGGCTGGGCGCCAGGGCTGAAACCTGATGTCTACATGTGGCGTCGGCCCATGTTCAGGATTTCTCGCTATCGACGAGAGGACCTGCCCGGGAGGCGTTCCGCGTTGTCAATAATAATAACGAAGATCTGTCACAGCCGCGATACTGGAGAGAGGGCGATGTTGGACATTTCGCTTCCCACGGGACTAGTGTCGTGCTGCCCAATCATGATACTGCGTAGCTGTGTTAGCTTCATAATCCTTCCGACGGTCACGGGCGCAGTGCGTGCCGTAGGAGGTAGCGTGATCTTACAGTGAAATTGACCAATAGATTCTGGCCGAAGGATTCACTTCACATTTGGCTGAAGACGTCTTGGCAACGCGCAGACGGGGCCAAGCTCAGCTGGCTGCGCTGACTCGAGATCTCGTGTCTCAAGAAGGAGGAATAAGTCTGTAGAGGCCATGATGGTGGTATACCTGCTCTGCTAAGTAGAAAAGCCATGTTGCAACAAGGAATGCCCAGAACAGCTTCAGATTTTCCATCTCGTGCGATGTATCCGCTCACAAAAAAAAAACCACCGTGTGTCAATCCAGATTGCCAGGCGTAGCCATTCGGTTGATGCAAGAGGCTTTGGCTTCTTCAAACGCCGGGATATCTCTGTCTACTCAAGTGTGACGTTGTGGAGGAAAGGTACAGATCTGGCCTCGGATTGTGTTGCTGCCGTTCATCGAGAGTGTGGTTGATTCGTCGCGATTGACCAGCATTTCTGGGTTTATGCGTCGCATCAAGGAGAACTGCAGACTCAGAGCTCTTCTTGTAAGGCCACGATGTGGCTATGAAGGTCAAGAGCATTGGCTTGTTTCATCTGTAAAGCAACAATGTTAGTATGAAGTATTCTGATTGAATCGCGCTCACTTACCTTCACTTGAAGCAGCTCCAGTCCCCCTTTCTCACTGTCCGCAAAAGTGCCCATGAAATACATGTATCCTGCTTCCGGTGGTCCGCCAGAGGGTGCGCCGAACTTGATTTCCTTCTTCACCGGGGTGTTGAGTACGACACGATGTGAACCATCGGCGCGCATTAACAAGCGGCCTGTGGGCTTCGCGTTGTCGTCGTCGGTGGGTGCTTGTCTGACGTTGAAGCGCAATACGCCAAGTCCTCGCTCTCGCCATTCTTTCTTGCCATCAGCTACGGCCACGAAATTGTAGAGCTTAGCACGGCATGAAAATTGTGTGACCTCTTCCTCCTCTCCCGTCTCAACTTCTTGTTCATAGAACCGTTCGTCTTGCTTCTCTTCGTCTGTTGCGAGTGGGCTCTTGGCGCCAATTTTGTCGTCATCATCGTCTTCAGTTGCGTCGCCTGGGTCGACCTCGTCGAGAGGAGCACCAAATGGCTTGGTTGACTTGCCAAGTGGAGTCCCTTTTCCGCTTGCGAAGCTGGAGAGACTTCCACCTCCCAAGCTCCCAAACCCTGTACCGCCAATGCCAGTTCCAAAACCTGCGGCGGTGTTGGGACTCAACTTGCCAAATCCGGAAGATCCTGAGCCGAACCCACTACCAGCGGCGCCAGTAGATGCAAAGGAAGATTTTTGACCTAGGATTCCTCCGAAGGGGCTTGGTGTGAGAGGCTTAGTGGTCTCGTTCTCTCCAAGTTTGGTGGGACTTTTGCTTCCAGACGAGAAGTTACCGCCGGTCCCAAATCCGCTGGAACCCTTTCCAATTGCACCAAAGCCGCTGGTCGAGGAATTTGCAAGGGCGCCGAAGCCAGAAGATGCAAAAGCGCTCGAGGAGGTTTGCGGTTCTTGTGGAGACTTGCTGCCAGCCAGAGCCCCAAATGGTGATGCGGCTGCTGTGTTCGCAAAAGCACTTCCAGGAGGTATCGGAGCTGTTGCAGCCGTGCCGGTAGCTGATCCAGATTCAGATCCAGCAACCGACTTTTCTGGATCGACGCCTTCCTTTCCAGTGAGGAGCTCTTCGTTCTGGGCCAGGGCAGCGTCCGCGTCCGTTGTGGTCGAGTGTAGCCGACTCCTCTTAGTTTTCGGGCTCGACAACGCCTCCATGGATGATTCTGCTCGCTTATCGCTGGTTAGTTCTGGGGTAGAAGCTCGTGCAGCAGCCTTGGCCCCGTTGGTCTCGGAAGCTGTCGTGCTACCCTCGACTGCATCGTCGCCATTCCGTGCCCGCTCGCCGGAGACCTTGCGCTGCCCGTTGTTGAGCTCTTCCTCTTCGACGGTACTGTCGCGTGATCTCTTCCTGGCGTGATGTCTCGACTTCTCAGATGTCACGTCCTGTGAGCTGCCCTCTACTTCCTCAAAACTTCTCTTGCGCTGCATACGTCCACGTGCTGCCGCACTTTGTCCGTTAAGTGTCTCATGCTCTGCAGGCTGTTGGGTGTCGGCGTGTTCGGAATCGATATGGGCCTTTTTGAGCTGTTCCCGTACAGGTCTCTCGCCGCCCTCGGTGTCGGATAACCGTCCATTCTCGTTCTCGGCAGCCATGCTGGTCTGAGCGCGCTGCACCAGATCCGAGGAGGGAGTCACGTATATCTGTCTACGCCGTAGTAGGACGTGCCTCACAGGTGCTATGGTCTAGTTGAGGGGACTGGCGTAGTCGGTCAAGGCCTGGTCAAGGCTTCGTGGATCGGCAATTACCCGCTTGCAGTGAAGAGCCAATCGCGGCGTCGTAAGAGCTGGCTTCTGCGCCCGGGCGCTGGTCCGATGTGCTATGCGTAGCGGTAGCTGAGGTCGAAGAATGTTGGTGCGTGGAGGCAAGGGTCGTGGATGGTAGGGAGGCAGCGGGTGTAAGAGACAGAAGCAGCCCTTGTCATGTAGTCTACTGGGGTGTTGAGGTGTGCTGCTGTGGTCGCTAGACTCGGATGCTGCCGAGGTCCTATCTGCACGTATCCTTGACTGCGAAAGTAAAGCAGTTGACGAAGACGGATGTCGAAAGGACAAGACTCGAGGCGTGCACTGAACGACGAATAAGTTGATCCTGCGGGGCATGGAAGTGGTAGGGAGGAGACAGCGCACGTCCCATAGAGGGGCCAAAACTCAAAGCTCTTCATTCACCCCAGCTATACGCTTGGAGACCTTGACATAAAGCACATGATCACATTGTGTGGCTCAATGTTGTCTGATAACAGACCACTGGTACCATCGAGAAGTTGCTACTTGCTCTAAAGATCGAGCTTGTGCCCATGTTTACCTGGCTGCAGGGCGACTGAAGCCTCCCGTCCCGCTCAGAAAGAGAAATATGACTATCCGAGTGACCTTCCCAATATCACACTCAGTCTTACTGCGAGCTGTACCGCCCGACGCTGAGTCTTTGCTTTACTAAATTCCATTTCGAACGACTTGAACTTCCAGGAGTCTCCTAGCCACGAGTACTTAAGCATCTTATGGCAAGGACAAGACGCACCCGAGGAAGAAGTCGAGCAGCCCTTCGCCACATTTTCTCTATCTTTCAGTACGGTACTGACACTGCGAGTGTGATATAAATGCTTGGGATCGATGTCGTTCATGAAGAGGACGGAAGGAGGAGGTTGGCTATTGATCTTGATGAGGGCATGCCCGGCGGCAGACGGTTTGCCGTCGTGCTCGCACGCACGGAAAAGCATTAGAGGTTTGTCCGAAATCAATGCCGCTCTGTAGCGGATCTCAGCAGTAACTGTCAGCCTCGGTTATGAGCATGAACGCTGATGACGTTGGAAATGGGCATCGACCTGGACGAAAATCGACGATCAAGCAAGCGGCATTGAATCTGCGGCTCCCTTGTCGCATTGCTGCCGCTGTCGTCCGATGACTGCATGGTGGATTCGGACGATTCGGACATTTTGATCTGGCCAATGCTGTCAGTGGAGCCTTAGATTCGACGTCAAATGTCTTCCGAACAATCCGAAGATGCCACGGCCATTGTACCAGTCAATCAGTGCAGCTACTGGTCAATATCAAGGTGTCCAGATGCGACATACATTGCTCGCTTTAGGCTGTCCCAGTGTCTTGCGAGGCATCAAGCCCATAAACATCGATATCGATGTCGAGCACTTGTACTCACTGTTCTGGAATACCTCGTTAGAAGGCACCGAGCGCCGATCCACATCAATCACCGAAAGATGTCCATGCGCGGGTGGAGAGGATATCAGGGTGGTGCTGCGAGGAGAGCAGTACTTGAGGATTCAATGAAGATCCCGGAGAAGCGTCACTAACCAAGTTACTGAAACTGCTCGAAAGAGTAGAGGAACAAGCGCAGAGTCACCTGAACACGATTTCCTCCTCTTCACCAATCTCCGATGCTGTCGACACCTTGCGCCTTTCCTGGTTATCGGACAGAGCGAGACTCTCAGCAGTAGCCATATTGCATTGCTGGTTAGCAATCACGCAAGGCTAATCAGATCTCATTGACTCTCAACTTCCCTCTGCCGTCCAGCGTACGTGGCTGACGTCCGGAAGCCAATGCGCTCTAGTATCCATCGTATCATGTGCCTTCCGGCTGGAAGGCGTTGACTGTGAGGTTCAGTACGCTCCTCAGGTAGTCCCGACTAGGCTGACGACCACACAGACATCTTGTCAAGACTCGAGATGAAAACAGGCGCAGCAAGTCAACCATGAGTACCTCGAGACATGGGCGACTCAGAAGTCTAAATTTACGGACTCAGAACTTACAATCAAGCAGCACTCCCTCCTTTCTCCATGCCCAAGAACTCGACTTCCTGCTGTCTCAGCTTCGCCTCCCGCTCTTCATCGGCCTGTATGATTGCCATGACTCGATCATGAGGAGTGGTTCCTGCTGCAGAGTGCCCACTTACGGCACCACTCCAAGTCGTGGCTCGCTTAGGCTCCTTTTTCTTGGGCGGAGGAGGTGGCTGTACACCACCAATCATCGGAAATGGATTTTCATTTGACCAGCCCAGAATCATCGGTCGAAATCCTTCATCTGATAGCGAGTCGAACATCTCCTTGACAGCCATGGCTTTGTGGAGTGGAAAGTCTTTTGTGCCTTGGTTGCCGACGTGCTGAGAAAGCCAGTCAGTCAAGCTCTACTCCAGATCGGCATGCCATGACTCACTGTGTAGAATACCAGTCGTATGTATCCGGGCATGAGGTCATTGACGGTGTATATTGAGGTCCAGGACATTCTTGACAGGCCTTCTAAATAGTAACTTTGCCAAAGGGGGAGCTTGTCTTGAAACCCCTTGTATGTCCGGTTATCATAGAATACTCTGATAGCACCGGGATCATATATACCGCCTTTTGAAGGCTCGAATGTGTCGAGGTTGTTGGCATTGGTCGACATATTCGGGGGCTTTCCCTTTGCGTGTCTCAGGTTGAGAGCGGCAAATGGCGAATATTCCTAGATGGCAAATTGCACTCAGATTGTGAAGACGAGCGAGGGCGGGCCAGAAGGTCGAATGGAGGCGGCGCTCATATACAGTCCACTGGTTCGCAATCTGGATGCTTGCAGTGGTCAGTACATAATCCAGGGTCGTGGTTCGGAGGACATGGCGCGGATTGAGGACGTTCCTGCCGGCGATCTTTCGGGCATCGCCACGTGCTCACGCGCTTCCCTCGATTCGCGTAGCGTGTACCTCTCGCAGGGACATCGTCATCGTCGTCCATTGAGGCGATTCACTTACCTCCATCCCGTCGGCCGTCTTCTCCTTGCAGCGGTATGCCCAGCACGATCCTTTCGAAGTGGTGCGCAGGCTTCTTTGACTGCGGATAGCACTTCAACCTCCTCGCTATGGTCAAGCTTCAAGCGGCGACACTGGGACCTCAGATCATTCACAGGAAAAGGAAGCGGCCTGCGCCAGACGACGAGCAAGAGACCACAGACACCCAATCAATCCCAGATTCCACAGATACAACGATTTTAGTGCCCACCAAAACAAACGATGGGGGAAAGAAGCCTCGTCGTACGAAGAAGGACGGCCAGACTGCATCGCTGAAGCGGAACAACTCCTCGGCGGCAGTCGAGACGACGATACCATGGCCGGCCGAGTTTACCGCCCTCGAGCAGACACATAGAGCCATGAACCTCGTCTATACATTCTGCTGCACCCGCAAGCACTTTGCGACTACACTCGAGAATCTACGGACCACCGTCGAAGCCAACATCAAGAGGGAGCTCAAAGTCGAAGATGTGGCCAAGATCAAGTTACTCATACCACAGGCAGTCAACTTTCTGTATGTTGACCAGACCATGCTGGAGGTAGCATTGATGGGAGAGGAGGATATGAGGAAAGGCAAAGCAGCGAACGATTTCTTCCCTTCGCATCCCGCTGAAGAACGCAACGTGCGCGAAGGTCTGGGTACAGATGAGCATGTCGAGGTGCTGTTCTTCGAATTTGTTGATGGAGATCTGAAGCGACAAGTGAAGGATCCTAAGACTGGCGAGGCTACCAAGGCTACTCGTAAGCTACGGGAAGAAGACTTGAAAATGCCAGTGTTCAGCCAGAAGCAGATGATGAACTTGATTGCGAAGAGGAATGTCAAGTTCCCATCAGCGATCAATGCTTGGCTCAATGATTGTGCAGACCTCGGCGTCGATCCTGTACAGCGTATGGAGGAGGAGCACAAACAGTACATCCCAGTTCCGTCCGATACCAGAGGCGCAACCCCGCCTCCCGACACATTGCCGGCCAGCATTCCAGACGATCGAAAGCTCATATCTGAAATTATCGAAGAACTGAAAGGCTTGGAATGGTACACAGGTCAGATCGTCCCGGACGGGCACCGCGTGTTCGATCCGCAACAGCCAGTATATGGAGAACTCAACTTTGAGCTAAGCCAAGATATCGTGAATGCTTTATACAACACCCGTGGTATTCAACAGCTGTACAGTCATCAAGCTGAAGCCATCAATGCCTTGAATGATGGACAAAATGTGATCATAGCCACGTCAACGAGTTCTGGCAAGTCTCTGATCTACCAACTGCCGGTCCTTAATGCTCTGGAAAGTGACCCGCAGACTAGAGCGATGTACATCTTTCCAACAAAGGCGCTCGCGCAAGACCAGCGAAGGAGTTTGAAGGAGCTGCTTGGCTATCTGTCCGGACTAGAAGACTTGGTGTGCGATACCTTCGACGGTGACACTCCATTCTCAGAGCGCAACTATCTCAGAGACGAAGCACGCATTATATTCACGAATCCTGACATGCTGCATCTCACCATTCTACCACAAGAGGAAAGTTGGCGAACATTCCTCAAGAACTTGCGATACGTCGTCATGGATGAGCTGCATGTCTACAACGGACTTTTCGGCGCACATGTCGCACTTATCATGCGACGATTAAGGCGAATTTGTGCCGCTGTTGGCAACCGTAAGGTCAAATTTATTTCGTGCTCTGCGACTGTCGCCAATCCCGAAGAACATATGAAGACCATATTTGGCATCGAAGATGTCAAATTGATCGACTTCGATGGTTCACCTTGCGGTCGCAAGGAGTTTGTCTGCTGGAACACACCATTCAAGGATCCGGGCGACCCAACAAGTGGACGTGGGGATACGTTCATGGAGACTGCCAGACTCTTTTGTCAGTTGGTTCTGCGGGGTGTCAGAGTGATTTGCTTTTGCAGGATTAGAAAGCAATGCGAAATTCTCACAACCTCTATCAAGAACGAGCTCGAGGCTCTTGGCCGTACCGAGGTCATGGCGAGAGTGATGGCATATCGAGGTGGATATACTGCGCAAGACAGACGACGCATCGAGAAGGAAATGTTTGACGGCAAGCTTGTGGGTATCATCGGTACAAGCGCACTTGAGTTGGGAGTTGATATTGGCAGTCTTGACGCCGTCATATCCCATGGCTTCCCGTTCACCATTGCCAACTTGAGACAACAGTCTGGACGAGCAGGGCGGCGAAATAAAGACAGTCTGTCAGTACTGGTCGGAGATTGTTTTCCAACAGATCAATATTTCATGCAAAACCCAGATGAGATCTTCACAAGACCAAATTGCGAGCTTCAGGTCGACTTGACGAATCTGCTCGTGCTTGAAGGCCATATTCAGTGTGCTGCTCAAGAGATGCCGGTCAATGCGGACGAAGATGACAAGTACTTTGGCAAGCAGTTGAAGGAGATATGTGAAGAACGTCTACGGACAGACGATCTTGGCTTCTTCCACACAGCAGATCGATTCCTGCCTCATCCTTCGCGGTCAGTCGCAATCAGGGATACTGAGGACAGTCATTTCGCGATCATCGATACCACGCATGGAAAGAACATCGTGCTGGAAGAGCTCGAAGCAAGCCGCGCCTTCTTCACCATATATGAGGGTGGTATCTTCTTACATCAAGGTCGAAAGTATCTCGTCAAGCAGATGAGCACGGAGCGAATGATCGCGAAGGTTGAGTACGTGAAGGTGGATTGGATCACACAACAACGCGACTTCACCGACATTGATCCTATTGAGACCGAAGCCATTCGTCGCATCCCTGGTTCCCTGAGTCGAGCGTTTTTCGGCACAATCAAAGTCTTGCAGAATGTGTTTGGCTTCTTCAAGCTTGATAAGAAGAACCGAATCCTAGACGCTGTGCAAGTGGACAATCCCCCTATCATCATCTTCAGCAAAGGCATGTGGCTCGATGTCCCAAGGTCTGCCGTCGATATCCTCAACTCTAGACGCTTGAATCTCGCTGCAGGCATACATGCCGCAGAACACGCCATACTCAGTCTCATGCCTAATTTTGTTATTTCGATGCCGGGAGATGTCAAGACAGAGTGCAAGGTCGCCATCAAAGAATTCTCGAAGAAGGAGACTACGCGGAAACGACCAGCCAGACTTACCTTCTACGACGACAAAGGAGGCCAGCATGGTTCAGGAATTGCTGCCAAGGCGTTCGAGTTCATTGATCTCCTTCTCAATCAAGCTTGCGACCGAGTCGAAGCCTGCCATTGTCTCGAAGGCTGTCTTGAATGCTGCTGTAGTGAGCGGTGCAAGGAAGCCAATCAGGTCATGTCCAAGGCAGGTGCAGAAGTCATTCTCAAATCGCTGCTGAACAAGGAAATCGATATCGACAATCTGCCGTGGGGTCCTGAAGACGAGCGAATTCCTGCCGGTATCGAGACGGTAATCTTGGCAGACGAAGTACGGCCACGGGCCGGAAGATTGGTCGAAGTTATTGAAGTCAAGCGTGAGGGCCGTGGTATGAGAACTGTTGTGGTTGGCACCGAGGGACAAACGATGGATAGTGATGACGAGCCTATTGTTATCAAGGATGAGCCGGAAGATGAGTCCTGAGAAGCAAGGATCACGCCTAAAACACAGAGTGGTCTTTCTCAATGGTCATCTTGACTCAACCTAATAGCCCCCAAGCTCTCCGGATAAAGCTGCGGCTGAAATAGCTCTGCTGCAGCTCTGGATATCGGCTGTGGGAGCTTCATCCCACTAACCACATAACGTCAGTCGGTAATTGAGACTAAATTGAGCAATGATCCCAGCAGCATGATTGTGCTGGTAGGGTGGACTTCCCGGCATTGCTTAAATGCTCGCGTGCCTGTCGATCTAGAGCTGGAAAAGCTAAGTTACCTGCACACTATCTCTTCTCCTGCCGACAAGAGCTATCACTTTTTGGTGTGCCCCACCTTGTTCGGCCATGGTCACAATCACAGGAGTTACCACGAGGGATGTAAGGTTCCCAGTAAGTAGAGACATTCATTAACAACGTTCTTCTTAAGGCTAATAGTGGCAGACGTCCCTCGACAAGACTGGCAGTGATGCCATGAACGCCGCTGGAGACTACTCTGCCGCATACTGCATCATCCATACTACGGACTCGTACACTGGCCATGGCATGACCTTCACAATTGGACGAGGCAACGAAATAGTCTGCCAAGCTATCGCTCTACTCGGCCAACGGATCATCGATCGAACGCTGGACTCCCTAGTAGTCGACTGGGGTAAGACATGGCGCTACCTGGTCAGCGATAGTCATTTGCGATGGATTGGTCCAGAGAAGGGCGTCATCCACCTCGCACTAGGAGCTCTGGTGAATGGTATCTGGGACCTTTGGGGCAAAGTGCTGGGCAAGCCCGTATGGCTTATTGTAGCAGAGATGACACCGGAAGAGCTTGTGAAATGCATTGACTTCAGGTATATCACGGATGCCATCACACCTGAAGAGGCAGTCGTTATGTTGAAAGAGCTAGAGACAGGCAAGGCGGAGAGAATACAACAGGCCGAAGCGAACAGAGCCGTACCAGCATACACTACAAGTGCAGGCTGGCTAGGCTATGGCGAGCAGAAGATGAAAGCTCTTTTGCAAGAGACCCTCGCTCAAGGATACAAGCACTTCAAATTGAAGGTCGGGACAAGTATCGAGCAGGACAAACAGAGACTACGCATCGCCAGAGACGTTATTGGCTATGACAAAGGGAACATCCTTATGGTCGACGCAAACCAAGTCTGGAGCGTGCCCGAAGCTATCACCTACATGCAAGAACTCGCCCAGTTCAAGCCGTGGTTCATCGAAGAGCCAACGTCCCCCGACGACGTCTACGGGCACAAAGCCATTCGCGAGGCGCTCAAACCTCTTGACATCGGCGTTGCTACCGGAGAGATGTGCCAAAATCGCGTGATCTTCAAGCAACTTATCATGCAAGGCGCTATCGACGTATGCCAAATCGACGCCTGTAGGATGGGTGGTGTGAACGAGGTGCTCGCTGTTCTGCTCATGGCGAAGAAGTATGGTGTTCCTATTGTCCCGCATTCTGGAGGTGTGGGCCTGCCGGAGTATACGCAGCACCTGAGCACGATCGATTATGTGGTGGTGAGTGGGGAATTGAGCGTGCTGGAGTATGTGGATCATCTGCACGAGCACTTTCTGAATCCGGCTGTTATTGAGGACGGGCATTATTTGACGCCGAATGAGGCTGGATATTCCGTGGAGATGAAAGCCGAATCCATGGACAGATACGAATTCCCTGGGAAGGAGGGGGTCAGTTGGTGGAGGAGTGAGGAGGCGAAGGCTATCTTGGAGGGAGAAAGGTTGTAGTGGAGATGTGCATGGCAAGTCTGGTGAACTTCATCTGTCTGTTTCAGGTCTTTGCTCACTCTGTCAAGGGCGGGCTGCCTGTCAATACGATAGACACGTTCCAAGGAAATGAGCAACATTACCCGCAATAGTCGAATGTTCGATCGAACCTCTGGTAGGTTTCTGGGTGAGTAGTTCATCGCATGCTATGCATATCTCAGAGACGTCGGGAAAAGCCAGGATCAACTGAGATGACCAAGAGTCACTTAAAGATATGAACATTCTGCTGTGGGACTCGTGAATGAACCATACAGGAGCTAACTATTATGCCACTTGAGATCATATCATTCGCACGATCAGGCACTGGACTCAAAGCAAGTGTCAGCCAGCTCAAGTGCGCATAAATGTTATATCAATTGAGGCGAAGATGCTGTGCGGTCCTCAAGCCAAGGGGAATGCCGGACGAAGGGCTCCTTGAATCTCCCGCACCAAGCATACATCAAGCACAAAGTGGAATGGATTCGACTACGTTCGATGGCGCTCTTGCTCATCCAGAAAGTCCATTCTTTGGATCCTGTTGCTCAGATAATCATGATGTTCTGCTGCAGCACCACGGCGAGTGAAGAGTTCACAGGATTATCTCTGACACAAAAACTTTGGGCAACAGCCGCAGCGCTGTCAGACCATAGGCACTTATCTCCTGCGCAATTGTACAAGACGTTTCTTCGTGTTGATCTTCCATCTCTCGTCTTTCAAAATTCATGGAGCTATCATTATGATGTCTCCCCTTTCATGACGTCCGGGTTACCCAAATTGCCCATATAAACCAGATTCCGTTTGCTGATAAGCCACATTCCCGATGCACCAGGCAATGTACCTTCCCCGTCAGCTCGCACCAGAGTGTCTTCATATCGGCCATAGGCAGTGACCTGATCGTTTTTCCACTTGCCCTGCCCGAAATGAACGCCTTGGTAATGTGTGGAAGCCGTAGCGCTCTTGCCATCCGCGGCAATCTCGATGGTCTGTGTTGAGATAGAATGATGGGAAGTGATTGGAGAAAGCCTGATGGAGCATCAGCCACGGGCTACACACAGACCTGACCAGGAACGAGACCTCTTTTCCAGCTTCGCAATCATGGTGACACAGCCAACTACCTGTCCTCCAAGTGGCGGGTAATGAGCCTCAACATCCTCGGCGAAGACATCCTTCAGAAGCTGAAAATTCTTCGTGTCTAAAGCGATACAGTATCGTGATATTGTGTTCTGTATCGCTCTATAGTCGATAGCATTGGCTTGCGACATGATCGATAGTTGATGACAATGGGAAAGCTCTTGTTCGGACTATAATGCAGCACAGTACAGCCTGGAGCTTCAATTGCTACCTCCTAGCGTTATAGACTTTTCGGCCCCTCCGAAGTCATGTCGGAGCATTAGATGTGGGGAACATTGGTTCTTGTGATACATGTATATTTCAAGTCCGGGTCTATAGGCGTACACAAAGGGCACTGATAACATTAGTACATCGTTCAGACTTGTGGAAGGATGTAATTCATAGATTTTGGGTTGCCGATTATCTATGGCCACTGTCCCGGGGTGTATCAATGAGCTCTATATACCATGATAAAGATTTTTCTTCGAGTTGAATTGTGATTCAACATGAGGCCTGGTGGTCTAGTGGTATGATTGTCGCTTCGGGATTCTCCCTCCAACCATCGTTGGGAAATGTGACAGGCCCCGGGTTCAAATCCCGGCCAGGCCCTTTCGTTTTGCCTCGTCGCTGTGGAATATGTCTTTTGGTTGCGATGTTTTGGCCTGTTCCAGCCTTGAGCTCTGCCACACCAAGGACTCTTCAAACAGATCAATAAATCTTACCCGCTCTATGTCTACCTCTATCAATGTTGGAAGACATATGAGAAGAGACGAATAAGCGACAGACACAAGCCGTGTTATCATGCTTACACGATCGTCCACACCAGTGGACAACGCCATAATGGGTATCATAGGTGATCATACTGAGAAAATGCCATGCCAAACTCACCCGCTCAAGACTCCGTCAGAAACACCTCCACCCGCCCTTACAACCCACTGGAAACCGAATAGCAGGTCGCTTTCCCACACTTCTCGCAGACCTCGTTGCTTGGCCAGAACCTCTCCGGTTTGGACGCACCTGCTGGCTGCTCACCGAAGAGTAGCACTTTTCGCTTAGAAAGAAGCTCTTTGGCAAACTCCGCAAGATCTGAATAGGTCCGGCCTGCCTCGACTTGGGCGACGACTTCGGTCTCGCAGCAGAGACATTTAACGTTCGAGACTCTGCCGCCAGGGGTCTGGAACTTGACGTCGGCGACGATCTGTGATACATTAGTACTGCCTGAGATGTAGAGATGGCCGGAGCAACACACCTTGCCGGTAGGAAGTCGTTGCAAGTTGTAAAGGACGTGAAAATCTAAAGATACTGGAAACATTCGAGTGGGAGCGACGAAACGCAGCGTGATGAAGCTGAGATGCTCTGCCACAGATCGAGACATCCACTTCTCCAGCACTTCACGATTGGTAATGCTCAGATCCTCGAAGAGGCTGTTGTCGTTCTTTTGGAAGACAAAACGGTTGCACCCGTAGAAGATCGACAGGACCTCACTTCTCAGCTGCTGGTTGACCATGGCAATCACAGGCTCCAAAGGAAACCTCCGAAAGACCTTGGACTTGGACTTCACGGGCTGCTTGCACGGCCGCACTTGTCGGAGTTGAGCATCAAGTGGAGCGATATCTAGGCTCAATTCATTGTAGATCTGGTTGCGAATTTCAGGTGGAAGGGTAATCAGGTTCAATGCTGGTTCTCGAGACTTGACGGAAGTACGGAGAGACGGTCGGTCTTCGACCTTTGAGGCCTTCTTTGGCCTTGAGGCTTTGCGTGGTAGAGCACTTTGCCGCCAGTCGTCGGGCTGACCATGCTTCTTCGATGACCTCGATTTCGGTCTGCCCGACTTGGCGAGCTCTTTGTGCAGAGGCAAAAACCCATACCGCGGCCCTGGCCATGTGCTGCACGTGGTAGGGGGATCAAATCCGAAGCACAGGCGCGGTGCATGCTCGTCGAGCTTCATTTGCCCGAATTGAATCATGATATCGACCACTTCCGCCGTATTGCCGCTCATGGCCTCGACTTGGTCGACGGCATGGTCGAGCACCAGGTCTGACTGAAGCTCTTGTGCTCGCTCAAATTCAGCGATGCTAGTTACATACATTGCGGGCCTGCGTCGCTTGTGGTACTTTCGAGGGGTCGGATTGCGCGGCATGTGCGAGGTCAGCGTGAGATAGATGCTTGATGATGGCCTTGCGGCGGAATCAGAATGTGGACATGAGGTGGAGAGGTGAGAGAGTGTCTTGAAGTATCATTGAACGCGAGTTTGATGGTCTAGTGATTTGTTTGCGCGAACATGCGGTGGTGAAGAAGGAAGTCATGCCCAGGACAAGAAAGAGGCGGGCACATCGGGCACAGCAGTGCAGGTGCTCTGGTCGGATGGCTGAACCGAGGCAGCCGAGCCGTGAAGACCCTTCAGGCCTCAGGCACCACTGTCAGTAAGTACTCTCGCCGCGGAGGTCTGCTCCAGGATCTCGAATGTGTCTTGCAATACCATTGATATTCGTCCATCGACATGCCCCCCATGAGGCCGCCGATACCGCGCGGCACTTTTGCCTCACACTCGAAACATCTCCGGCAGAAGCGATTGGCATCCACACTGCCTCCTCTGCCTCAACAGCCACTATGGCGCGGCCAGGACCCGAATACGCGAGTGGGCGCCTCCATCACGGGCGGTATGGAATGGCAAACCTCTACCTACAGTTACAACAAAGCACACGAAAAGACGCTACCGGTCGTATCGAACAATCTGGAGAAGCTCATCGAAGCGTATGTCACAATGAAAAGTGTCGACAACACCGGCAAAGACCCGAGAGCAGTTCGAACAGCATTGGCCGCGAGACGAAAGAGTGCGGAGAAGGTGTATGTCAGCAAGCCGCATGTGAAAGACTTCGGGGACAGAGTCGAGGTGACGGCGTTTGTCTTCGACGGCAAAGAGGCAGCGCGAGAGGCGGTTGATAGAAGAAGACCAGCAACGGGGGCGATCGGGCATGCGTCAAGAAAACCTGGCGCGTTGAGCGACTTAATCCTGGATGCAGAACAACAAAAAGGTCTGCAGGTTCTCGTTGCCAGACTATATGGCAAGAGAGTGGACCTCAAACTGGTCAAATTGAAGAAGCCACACTTGGATGCAGACATTCTAGCAGCAGTAGTTGCGCAGCGTCTCAAAGATCGTCGAAATACACCTCGCAGAGTCATTCGGGACGCAACATGGAGAGCGCCTCTCCCAAACGCGCAGGTCGTCGAGGACATCCTGCAAGCCAAGCATCAACGGCAACCAACGAAATTCTCTTGGGCTGACTTCACCATGGGAAACACCGTACGCACCAACGCAACCTCAATCGTTGATCAGCTGGCTCTCAGCCAAGTCAGCAGTGTGGAAGTGGAAGCGGCAGGTCGTCTGACGAAGCGTTTGACTGCCAACAGATCGCAGCGCAAGATGGCGAGAAGAGGTGCTACTTCGAAGGCCAAGGGATATATGCTCAGAGGGTTCAGAAAGGCGCATGTACAATATGCTTTTGCGGGCGGAAAGAGAAGAGTGGGACAATTTGGTATTCGGGTGTCTCTGGGTCATGCATAGAAGAGGACATAGATTTATTCCATTTGTAAAAACTTCTACTCATTACATCCTGTGGACCGACGGACCCATCCTATGCTATGTGGAAAGGTGTTCTTGCCGGCACGGATGTAGTAGTACAGCTTGCGTATAGCTCAGCCCCACTCGGTTCAGCCAACATGCCATCTGCAACCACGAAGCACTTTGATTGCCCATTACTGGTCGTGCAAGACATCTTTCGGCGTAGCTGTTCATACCATGGCTCGAAACGACGGGGACTTACTGGCGCGGCTGAATGCACTAAAGCCGTCGTCCGTGAAACTGAACAGCTCCACTGCTGTCGATATACAGACCTCGCAGCCGCAAACAAGCGAAGACAAACTTGCCGCACGTCTGAAGTGTTTGAGGGCGGGAGGGGAGACAATTTATGGGTCCAGTGATAGGGGAGAGGCCTCTTCTGCGGACGCTCTCATCGCTCAAGTGGGAGACGAAGTTGCTGCAGAGAAAGACCCGATTCGACACTGGCAGCGGCAGGATGCCGATGAGCAAAGCCTAGAAGAACTACTTGCCGAGTTGGGGCCTGACGACGGATGGACGCTGGATCCGGAAGACCCGAAGAACATAGACTCTCTGTTGAAAGAAGCCAGTGATGCTTTGCCACTACCTGAAGACCTGGAAGCCAAAGCGCAACCTGATAAACCAGTCAAGACCACAGTCACTGATACAACGTTCGACGATGGGACAGCAAATGCCAAAGATGATGAGGACCAGCGAGATGAGGAGGCGGCCGACGAATACATCCAGCGGATGCTTGCAGAGCTGGATTTGGAGAGGAAAAACGCTCCAGACGACAAGATAGAGATCAACTCGACTCGGCAAGGTGACAAGCCCACCGACACTACGTTGGACCTACCTTCAACTCCTGCGAGACTGCCAGATGTGACACCAGATTATGATCGGCCATCGCAGCGGGACATTGACCTGGAAGCACGATTTGCAAATCTCGGTCTCGGTGGCTTTGACTTACCTTCCACGCCGACTTCTGCGCCCTCAACAAAGCCGAAGATCGTCGCCGAACTAAAACCAAAATCGAATCTACCTACTTACACAGATGAAGACATTGACACCTGGTGCTGTATTTGTAACGAGGATGCGTCAGTTCGCTGTCTTAGCTGCGATGGTGATCTGTATTGCAACGAATGCTGGCGAGACGGCCACGGGACTGGACCTGGTCAAGAACGTGGCCATAGAGCGGTCCAGTACGACAGGAAAGGACCAGCCCCGGCGACATGACAGACTGACATCGCCACACGGCTGCGATGACAGCAACCTGGTGCTTAGCAAACGGCTAAGGGTGGCTCTTCCTATGTGGGGACGCCACTTTCCCAAGTCTTCTCCTGGACACGAAATACTTGATCTAAACTCTCGACGGTCTCCGCAAAAGCATCAGATACCTCGTTGCTGCTAGATCTATCACTCCCGCATCGTCGTATGCTGCTGGGCGGCAATTCGCGCGCTCTCATAGCTCAAACATCTCGTTGCGAGGTCTCTATCGCCCTGACCTCAATAATTTCCACCTTTACGAGCCTACAAACGAGTCGACTCTACCACTTCAGCTCCATTCACGCAGATCGAGACACAAGGTGTCGATAGGGGTCGCAGCATTGTCTAGAGTCGCCGTCTTCGTGCTAGCGGGACAAAAGTCGTTCCGACAATTGGTTAATGTCAATCACCCTGCTCAAGATTTAGAGCTTTGGCGTGACTGCCAGAGGAATGGACAGAAAAATGGCCACTGATTATGTCTCGGGAGTGGATGGGAGAAGGGAGCAGAAGAATGTCACTCGTTTCTGTCAGTATCATTAGTATTCTGCTGCCAGATTGCATCTCACTGGGCCCAGAACGAATCGAACATGTCAATGCGTAGTCAGTATCCATCCCCACTGCTGATTCGACAGTTCATGTTGTGCTCTCTTGTTCGGGTTTGTGCAAAGCGGCATTGGGATTTTGAAGGATCTACTTCCGTGTAGTCTGATCGTGCAAGCTGCGTCCACCTCCACGTGTGTCCCATCTGTCATCAACGTCGGAGGTTCGATAGTCGTATTCGCCGCGAGTCCGTGAACACGATCCTTTGTGGGCGTATATAAGGCAAGAGACATCTCCGGGACCAAGATCGGGTGCAGAAGCGCTGGCAAGTCTCGATTATGGTGACGTCGTACGAGTACACATACGAGGATGAGAAAGCATTTCGCGCGTTGAGCTGGAAGTGGGCAAAAGCAGCTGACAATAAGATGGTTATTATGACATATTTCTGCCGCACGTCAAGCACTAACAGCTGAGGAAGGATTGGGAGCTGCTAATAGGCTCGATATGCACCGAGAATGTGCAGATGCTCTACAGCGTGGCATCTCTCCTTGAGTGAGAGACAGCACGCGTGGGCGGAATGAATACGTCAACAACTTCGTCCAGCTATCTCTAGGCGATGACAAGTGTGAGTAACCTTTATGACCGATTGTCGGCTCCCAATGGTGCTGATATATCTAGTGCATACACAGCACATGCTTGGCGCTGTAGTGTTCACGTCTCAAGGCCGCGGTAAGGCGACTGGTAGTCGGCAAGCCCATGCCAGGCATCTTCGAGATGGTGAAAATGATTCGGTCGGCGTGTGGTCGAGTAGAACGTACATCGACCACTCCTACGAACGTGTCGATGTATAACGGAAGATCTCTCGTACTGGGCCGCATACTCATCTTTGTGAGACAGGGAGGCTGGACATGTCTTTCAAGCTCTCAATTCATATTCGCTATGAAGTGGAAGGTTGTCCATCGTTGGTAGCCGGTTGCACTGGTTCTGATCGTGGCTTTTCGTACTTCGTGACCGGATCAGCACTGGTATTGTGAAGATATCATAGGAGCGGAGATTGATTGACGATGTTGGAAGGTCAGTGAGAAGAAGAAGAAGGAGGTGCTACTGGGAGGGGCGGAATGACGACCTCGATGCGCTCGGACCAACAACAAGATGGCAGACACACTTTCATTGAATAATAATTCTTTGCAGTCGTGACAGTCTCCATCATTCGCGCAATACTGCATCCTTCTGCTACGTTGTGCCGTAACAGATATCAGGAGGCATATCAATTTCTCGGCGCTTGGGCAGGAACGAAGTCCTGCAGCGCCCTACGCCCTGCGCCCTCTCGACAGCGAAGAAACATGATCCTCTCACCATCTCGTTTTAAACGCTATAGAGTGCGTATCTTGCACATTTGTAGATCACCAGACAAAGCTTCAGGTCACTTGTTACTGCAAAGCGCTTCCCTTGCTCGGACATTCGCCACCCACGAATATGACTCCTCGTGTTATCCTTGAGCCTCTTGATGGCGGCTCAGTGCAACATGCTCAGCGCCTGCACGATATGGTGGATGAAATGGGCTGGAGTCGCGGCGCTACAGACGGGGTCCTTCAGGCCCATCGAGAAGGCAAAAGAGCTGTATACTGGATAGTACGACGCTGTCTACCAGCTTGAACGACCTACAATTGATTTCAGCAATAGGTTGTCGACCCCAACGATCCCAGCTTCGACATAGTAATGGAGAAAGCCAGTTCTGCATCGGGTTTGTACGGACAGCCTCTGACCTGCAGCGAGGCGACTGCATTGCCTTCTTCCTTCGCTCCTGGGACCCAATTCATCCCGGTTGGCAACATCGGCCTGAACATGACTACTCTAGAGCCGGCGCCCAAAGATGCCGCCACGGTTGGCAAATCCATCACAATGGCGGGCTTCTATGTCACTCGCGCTCTTCAGGGCACTGGCATCGGCACGAGAGCGTTGGAAGCTCTTGCGGAAGTTGCCAAGGCTGCGCCACTGTCTGCACACGCACTGGTCCTCTATGTTCTGTCCAAGGAAACTGAGGATCAGGATGGACTCTATCGCTCCATCAATCAGCCTCCCCAGATTTCAAAGCAAGACTTCTACGCAAAGCGAGGATTCCAAGTCTACGATATGGTGTTCACGCCGGAGTATAAGCTTGAGGGAGGACATACTTGGCCAATCAAATGGGCTTATATGCGAAAACTTCTGACTGGTAACAAGAATGTTGTGACGTAGGAAATGGTGAATGAAACGTTTGAGTCACATTCGTCTCCGTTGCATTCACTTTATAAAGCTTGTTCACCGCTCGACAAGGCTGACAGCTGCTACCACTATGAGTACTTTGCGGCTAGCGGACATTGTACACTTTTACTTACTGACTCACAATCTCGCCATCCCATTACTCGACATTCCCAGAGCAACAGCATATTCTCGACTACAACTGCACCAAGACATGGAGTATTTCAAGGACGTTGGCAAAGACGTCTGCCTGTCAGGCGGTGCAGATGGTGCAGACCTCGAATGGGGTCGATGCGCTACGGGACTCGGACAGGCAGTCATCCACTGGAGTTTTCCAACACACACAAGTCAAGCATCCGAAGAGGAACTCGTCCGCCTCACTGACGCACAACTCGAGCTCGGATCTGAGGCCATCAAGAATGCAGCTCAGGCGCTCGAAAAGAATGTGCCGACCAAAGCACAGATTGCTCGCCTCATCCGTCGAAACTACTACCAAGTCGCGTGGGCTACAAGCTGCTATGCTGTCACCGTCATGAGAATCAAGCAAGGAACAGCCTGGGCGACCAAGATGTTCGAGCAGTTGCACCCAGATAGTCGTAAATTGTGGGTGTTCGACCAAGAGGAGGACGGATGGTTCCAGTTCAACGGGGAGGGTTATGAGCCGATTGATAATCCGCCTCGACCCACCGGACGCTGGGCTGGAATTGGCTCGAGAGATTTGAGAGAAAACGGGAGGAATGCGATCAGGGAGTTGATGGGTTGTGCATGAATGACGCCGTCCGCCTTCCCATCATCCATACGCGCCGAGCACTGGGTATTGGCAAAGCTTTAATCAGACTGCAGAGCTGTACGGCTTTCGACGAGCCGTATCAACTCATAGACTGGCCCAGTACGCGTGTTACGCGGAAGACTTGTAAGGTTTCCTAGCTAGCTTCACAAAGTCAGCAAAATTGATCATGTCACCGCTTGTGTGTTATACACCACGACTCCTGTCAATAGCCTTGTTCGGCAGGTGCATCAGATCGTGTCTTGACCAGGAGAGCGTGCCATTCGTCGACACCCAGAGCCAGCACTTCCTTTTCCTTGCGGCTGAGCACACGATGAGCCAAAACTGATCAGGATCATGATAAAGATATCTGCCGAATGCTCTGACCCCAAGCGGTACATCATGTTTTCCAAAGAGATAGAAGGCACATTGCAGCATTTCCTATATCGTCGTCAGCGATTTGCCTGTTGCATATAACTCTGGTTATGCCCACTCCAGGGTCCAGACATGCTTCCGAATGAACGCTGGCCAAGCGCCCAGCAGATAGATATCCTCGGGAACTCCACGGTACGGACGAAGGTCTGGTGTTATCAGTCATGCCTGGTCGTTGCGGACGTTGGGAACACATACAACAGAAACCCGTTGTTACTGGAGAAGTTGTCGAGTCGGCGCTCTAAGGCGTGGATTGTGGCGCCCTTGTCTATCAAGAGCCGAGCAACCTTGCGGCTCCTGTGAAAACAGGCAAGCTGGACCGGGTCAATTAAGTCGGTCTCGATCGTATTGTCACCGGACAGAAACGACTTACATTGAGCAAACTCCGACCGTCGCGGCCCAACTCACTGACGTCCGCTATCTTGGACTGTATGAGGCCATCAAGGAAGTCTGATTTGTCTTGTTGGACTGCGCGCATAATCACCCCCTTCACAGTCGGCGGCGGTACACGTGAGACACTGACGACCGGCTGGGTATAGAAGGAAGCGACGATGCAGGACGACTTCGAGAGGGAGATCGTTACGCCGTAACAGTCGGGCTGCTCTCCCACTGTGAACCGAAATGCGCTGTCAAGATCCTCCGTGGGGTATTCACGCCCACCGTATGAGCTTATGCTCTCAGAGAGTCTAGTCCACCAGTAGACTGGCATCGCAGACGTGCGAAGAGTATGACATGAGGTCGTACCAGTGTGGTCTCTGGAGACTGAGCGGGAGCCAATTGTAGCTTCAGCATGTCAATTCTTGTAAGACCAAATCAATAAAGGGCGATCTTACCGCTACGGTCCAGGAGAACATGGTCCGCAGCACGAAAGGTGTCCAGGATCGATCTCATCGTGGCTCTCAGAGGAACAGGCACGCGAGCAGATGCGATGAGTAGCCGAAGGCTTGCTAGCAGGTGCCGACTGCGTTCTTGAGGAAGGTGGCTGATGCCTTGTTGCTGCAGTTGATGCAAGTGTTTGACCTCGGCCACGATTCGAGACAGAGGCTGCCTTCGTAGAGAGGGCACGATAACCTGATTTTGCTGGGAAGTTCTCGTCACCGTGGGACCGGATGTACCAGGCATTCGTTCGAGCCTTTCTTCCGTAGATCTAAGTCTTGTAGCAAGCTGTGCATCCTTCGCTGCCAATGCCTGTCGACTCGACGCCTCAAGCTGCAATTGCAGCCATGCTGGGAATTCTGCCAACTTTGCGTCGATACTTTTCAATGACTCCTCACCAATCACGGGCGCACTAGGTACCGCCAGTGCGTGCTCCAGCTTGCAATTCAATGTCTTGAGGCCGCACTTTATTGTAGAAGCCTTCAGCCCATCCACGATTCCTTGGTTGACGGCAAAGACAGCCAGATGATGCAGAATGACCAATCGCATCCTCTCAAACTCTGATTGATAGAGCATCGATCGCACTCGAACTAGCAAATTCCGCACAACTGATCCATCCTGAGCGGAGCGGCATTTGTTCAACTTCGCACTAAACCGTTGGATGTCCAAGCCGCAGGCTTTGAAGGAGCATACAAGATCCCGGGACAACTCATCATGAACAGCGTTCAAGAGCTGCTGGACTTCCGCCGGGCGATCTCTATAGGCTGATGCAGCTCTGTAGAGCTCTTGGATGCTTGCAGAGCTACTGTCACGAATGCCAGGACGCTGGCACCGGAGCTGATAGGGTCCATGATGATTGCATTTGTGCTAAAAGTAAATCCAACGGCGACTGAGACTGTGTCAAATGAAGATGTCAATTCATTTTGGTGAGAAGATGCGGGTAAAAGTCATTTGAGTATTTCTGAGGTTGCCGCTGAGCTCTGCTACAAGCTGAGGCGCAGCTCATGCAGTGTAAGCGCCACGCAAAGATTATGCTTACGCCAAAGTCGAAAGCAGTGGAAACTGATGGTAACGTGGTGATTTCAAAGTCGTCGTTCGCACCGATTGGCTGCATGCAAAGTGGAAAGCAAGTGAAGATTTCTCGGCGAGACTTTGAGGTCATGAATGTGACAGGAGTAGCTCTATAAAACGCACTCTAGCTGAGAAGTCGTGCACAAGGAATACGACCTTTTCCTTTCGATTGATGCTATCCATAGGTAAGCCATCTCGACAGTACCCTATACTGATTCATGTGCTTACCGCCAAGCCATGTTTCGTGCTTCAAGTGGTCTTGAAGTCATGCAGAAGGATTCTCCTGTACGTCAACTGCTCAACGGAATCCACAAGACATGGACAATCGAATGACGACAAACGAAATTTCTGATTCTTCGAAACTGCCTCGGCTATATGTACAATGGTACAAAAATCACCTCCACCCTGCTCTGTCCCACGACATCACATCTAGGCGTCCTCGGATGCAGCGGCACCAGTGATGATCTCGACCAGTTCTCCAGTAATGACAGCCTGTCTCGTTCGGTTGTACAGGATCTGGAATTTGTCGATCATGTCGCCAGCGTTCTTGGAGGCATTGTCCATGGCATTGCGGCGGGCAGAAATTTCGCAGGCGTGGCCTTCGGCAAGACCCCAGAAGATGGAGTTGGCCAGGGCGTACTCGCGCATGTTGGTGATGACTTCATCGTCGACCTCGAAGGCGGCGAAGTTTGCTGAGAGTATATGTGTTAGTATGAATGATGGTCGGAAGTGAATGCCAACTCACGTGACTCCTTGATGGCCTCCTCAGAGAAAGCCTCGACAATGGTTGGCTCGTAGCTGGTGGCGTTGACGAACTTGTTGTACATAATCTTGATACTGGAGTAGTCGCCCGGGAGAAGAGTGATCTGGTCGGCGATGGCCTGAGCATCGGCAAAGGTTGGGACGTCCTTGCCAACACCAGCGAAAGAGAGAACCATGTCCTTGGCATTGGATCTGCTGAGCTGAGCCTTGCACTTCTCACCGAGCACGACGAGGTTGTAGTCGCCAGGCTCCTTGTCCATGAGGCGGCGCGTGGCACGGGTCATACCGGAGTGAATACCACCGCAAAGGCCCTTGTCAGATGAGCAGACGATGAGCAGCGTCTTCTTGTTGTCCGTCTCGAGCGGCTTGGTCTCAGCCTCCTCAAAGACCTGGTTACCTGCGCCACCGTATGCGCGGGACTCTTCCATGGCGCGTTGAGCCTTTGTGAGCTTTGTGGAAGCGACAATCTTCATGGTCTTGGTGATCTTCTCGATGTTCTTGATGGACTTGAGGCGGCCCTCGATCTCGCGCAGGGTGGCGTAGTTGGCATTCTGGAGGGCAGGAGCGGAAGCAGCGGCGGGTCTGAATGGCCAATGGCAGTGTATTAGTATGGTGTACGATGGTTGAGAGATGGGTTGGACTCTGGGGGGTCCGGGGGTTTGTTTGAGAGCGACGGGCGCGGACGAAGACGACATACCGCAGCGATTGCGCGCCGGCGACCCTGAGGGCAGGACGAGCAGCTCGGGACAGCATGGCTGCTGGGTGGAGGAGGAGAAGATGGGTGGTGATGGCGGCGGCGGTGGATGTTTGGCGGTGGCAGCAAGCAGGCAGGCAAGCAAGCACTTCGACTCGTCGGCAGAGAAGCTCTGATGTCGCTGCTGCTCGCGGCTTCCTCCTTGCCAAGACCGAGTGCCGACTATATCACGTGTCTGCCAGAAGTCGAGATCACGGACCACAACGTCTCTTACATGTCAACTTTTCGACATCATATGCCTGCACTCACTCATTCGCCTCACCTGCTAATGTGCTTGCCTCATGTGAGTATACTTGGCTCGCTAGCTCGTCATCGTAAGTGAATGCAGTGGCACAAGTCTGGCACCTCATCTATTAATGATACATATGTGTACTGCGCGTTTCCACGGCCGGGACATTCTTCAGCGCGGACGAGCCCGTCACGCCAGCCAATGGCGGCACTCGCCCTCCATTCGTCTGCTGTTGCTATTGGTGTCAAACCTCTGCTCCTTGATTGTACTTTCCTTCCTTTTCTCACTCACTCCCACCGATTCCACCCTCACTTCCCCGTTGCCTCCGTATCTGTGACCTTCAGCACTGTCTCTACAGCTTCATCCAATATTCTACAACCGTCGCGCCTCTGGATCAGGCTTCATACTGCCGCTAAAGCAGCTTCTACGTGGCAGGCGCGCCTTGCTTCCAGCACTTCCGGACAGCGCGTCGAGGCCAACAACTTCCACCTCACGCCACCAGCAAACCTCGCACGAGCGGCCTCACCCCGGCAGTACGTGCTTAAACCAAGTCGAGTCAAGATGAGCGATTCTGAAGACGACCGGCCTCTTGTGGGTAAGTGAAGGACTTTGCGCGCATCCACGTTCCCCGAGTCTTGCGCCTCGGAATTCCACCAAGTCAGATTCCCCACCTGAAGCTGGACTTGGTCAAGTTTTACCCTTTTTCGCCCCAATCCTTCACAAGCGGCCATTTACCCATCATCAACACTCATTTGCACATGTTTCTTGGCGGCACGGGTCTATTTCATCTATCTGCGACTTCTTCAACACTTCCATCGACACCACGTGCGCAACGCTAACTTCTTCTGCTTCAGCCAAGTCGAAAGCAACCATCTCCAAATCGGACGACGCCGCCATGTCGAATGGTACCACGAAGACCAACGGCGTTCTGCCGGGCATCAGCTTGGCAAATGGTCCCGTTCAAGACATGGACATCGACAAGCCTGCCACGAATGGTACCACCAATGGCACCAAGCGGAAGGCCTCCTTACCCAATGGCAGAAGCTACAAAGATGCCACGGACTCCGACGATGATGACGACGTGCCTCTGAAGAAGCGGAAAACCAAAGCTGTGCCCGACGATTCCGACGACGAGCCGCTTGTGAAAAAGTCAGCAAAGCCAGTCGCTGTCACGGCAGCACAGGTTGGCGAGGAATCCGACAACACACCTATCGCGCAAAAGCTGCAGAAGAAGAAGATTGCCATTGAGAAGAGAGCCAGCAAGGAGGCAAAAGAAATCAGAAAGAAGGAAGCCGAGAGCGACGATGAAGATGACGAGCCCATTGCGAAGAAGAAGAAGGCACCAGCTAAGAAGCAGACGAATGGCATGAAGAAGGTCAAGAAAGAGGAATCAGACGACGATGACAAGCCTCTAGCCAAGAAGGTGCCCGCGAAGAGGGCCGCTCCCGCGAAGAAGGGAAAGAAAGACGAGGCTGTTCCCAAGAAGGGCAAAGGCAAGGTCAAAGAAGAATCGCCGGAGGAAGATGGCGAAGAGGAAGAAGAGTACAGATGGTGGGAGGATCCGAGCAAAGGAGATGGCACCATCAAGTGGACGACTCTTGAACACAATGGAGTCGTTTTCCCGCCCGAGTATGAGCCTCTGCCTAAGAATGTCCGGATGCTCTATGACGGCGTGCCCGTCACGATGGATCCCGAAGCAGAAGAAATTGCGCATGCTTTCGGTGGCATGCTGAACTCAACTCACAACGTTGAGAACCCGACCTTCCAGAAGAACTTTTTCCACGATTTCAAGGAGGCACTCGACAAGACTGGTCACGCCAAGGATAAAGACGGAAACAAGGTCAAAATCCTCAAGTTCGACAAGTGCGATTTCAAGCCAATCTTCAACCACGTCGATGCCGAGCGCGCAGCAAAGAAAGCCCTTTCCGCGGCTGAGAAGAAAGCTCAGAAAGCCGAGAAGGACGAGAAGGAGGCTCCATACATGTATTGCATGTGGGACAACCGCAAGCAGAAAGTTGGCAACTTCCGTGTCGAACCACCAGGCCTCTTCCGTGGTCGTGGAGAACATCCCAAGACTGGAAAATTCAAGAAGCGTGTCGCGCCGGAGCAGATCACTATCAACATTGGCAAGGACGCCATGGTCCCAAAGCCGCCAGATGGCCACAACTGGAAGGAGGTCAAGCACGATCAAGAGGGTACATGGCTGGCTATGTGGCAGGAGAACATCAATGGTGCCTACAAGTACGTCATGCTGGCAGCCAATTCCGATGTCAAGGGTCAGAGCGATTACAAGAAGTTCGAGAAGGCCCGTGAGCTCAAGAAACACATCGACAAGATTCGAAAGGATTACGAAAAGGAGCTGAAGTCGGAGTTGATGGCCGAGAGACAACGTGCTACAGCGGTGTATCTCATCGACAGATTCGCCTTGCGTGCTGGCAACGAGAAGAGCGACGACGAAGCTGATACAGTTGGTTGCTGCTCGCTCAAGTTTGAGAACGTCACGCTTAGCCCACCGAACAAAGTCATCTTCGACTTCCTGGGTAAGGATTCAATCCGCTTCTACGATGAAGTCGAAGTCGATCCACAAGTGTTCAAGAATCTTAAGCTCTTCAAGCGCGCCCCGAAACAGGAAGGAGACGAAATCTTCGATCGTCTGACGACATCATCACTCAACAAGCATTTGTCCAACTACATGACCGGACTCACAGCGAAGGTCTTCCGTACATACAACGCCTCATATACCATGTCGCAGCTTCTCAGAGACTTGAAGGCCGAAGGAAACATCGCAGACAAAGTCAAAGCCTACAACGATGCCAATCGCGAGGTCGCCATCCTCTGTAACCACAAGCGAACTGTCGCCGCCAGTCACGCCGTGCAAATGGAGAAGATGGAAGATAAGATCAATGCCCTTCGTTACCAGCAATACCGTGTCAAGCAAATGATGCTCGCCCTTGAGCCGAAGCTGAAGAAGAAGAAGCCCGCCGGATACTTCGATCTTCCGAAAGGCCTCGATCAGGAATGGCAGAAGAACCATCACGAAGCACTTGTCGAGG
The DNA here is from genome assembly GCA_002785985.1 of Microcyclosporella mali. Lineage (NCBI taxonomy): Eukaryota > Fungi > Ascomycota > Dothideomycetes > Mycosphaerellales > Mycosphaerellaceae > Microcyclosporella > Microcyclosporella mali. The sequence goes on from NHNU01000010.1 coordinate 828,578, forward strand.
AGCAGCGCACCAAGATCCAGAAGAAATTTGACAAGGAGAATGAAAAGCTCGAGGCCGATGGCGAGAAGCCCATGAAAGACAAAGAGCTCAAGGAGCGCATGGAGGTTGCGACAGAGCTCGAGGCTAAGCTCAAGCAAGAGTTGAAGCGCGGTAAAGTCGATCCTGAGGGAAAGAGTGCTTCTGTCGACAAGTACGAGAAGGATCTAGAGAAGCTCGACACTCGTATCGCTACAATGAAGACGCAGAGTGAGGATCGTGAAAACAACAAGGAGGTCGCCCTTGGCACTTCCAAGATCGTGAGTTGCCCCTACTCAATACAGCTTTCAAGAGACTAACGAGACCTACAGAACTACATTGATCCTCGTCTCACTGTCGTCTTCTCGAAGAAGTTTGACGTTCCCATCGAGCGCTTCTTCTCAAAGACTCTCCGCGAGAAGTTTGAGTGGGCCATCAAGTCCGTCGACGAGGATTGGGAGTTTTAAACCATCCCGAATTAATCCTGTGCATGAAAGCTTATCCATTGGACGGAGATATCTGAGTTTAGCGGGAGGGTTGGGTGGCTGTCGGGCGCGACAGGGCTTTGAAATTTGGGTGCACTCACGCGGCCAAAGAGGTACTGGCATGGATCGATGAGGCTCACATCTGTCTCAATCGGTCCTCACACAGATTTACATGTGCGTATGAGAGAAAAGCGTGAAGATGCATGAGCATTGCTACTATACAAATATGAAACAGACGTGCCGTTACAACCTTCAGCGCTGCGAAGTCCGAGACGGTGCTGTTATAATTTGCAGCGCCTCCAAGTCCGAAACGATAGTGTATGGTGTGCTAGTTGCGCATCTCGCTCAGCTCGCGTTGAACCTCGCGTTGCTGCCAGGGACCCATGATGCTATCTCTTCTGACAGTGTGTCTAGGCCGTCATTACTTGCAGGGACCATGCATGGTACAGCTGCTCGTCCGTCCAGAGCACGAGATGGTATCAACAACAGGATGCAGCCATGCTGCTTCTCTGCATCTCCTTCGCCGCCAGCACGGCCCTCGCAACTATTCAGCGGTGTTGAGAAAGGCAGCTTGAACTCACAAATATTTATAGAGGATCACAGCTTGTTGCAGCTGTAATTCAGCCATCTCCTTCGTCGTCGGAGAAGATTGAAATCGTGGGCTTGCCATTGCTGCTTTGCACACCTGTGACACTGGCGATTTGCGGCGTGAGAATAGATGTTTGGACAGACGACAGATTTGGAAAGAGTGAGCATCTTGCTTGACTGAAGGCATGTAAATTCCTCTGTCAAGCCCTATCAGTCGGTATCGAAGTGAAAGTTGATCTCAAAGGCAGAAGCTCTTGTCGTGTTTGAAATATGACTGGACTTGAGTCCGAATCCACGTCATGAATTAGAAACCCCATGCTCGTGGGGTCCGAGTCCGAGTTTCAAGTCGATCAATATATTCATTTATAAGACTTCTGACTTCTGCCAGCACAACAGCCCCCAATGGCGATGTCTGTGAATGCACGACCTGCAGCATTCTCGCCGACCAAAACTTCTCTATCAGGTCGAGAACCGATGTCAGACGTAGCAGGAAACGGACAAATTGATAATTCAGGTCCATCTCCGATACGACGAACTGGTCATCGGTGGTTGATCGTCTCTACCACAGTCGGTCCCTAGATCTCGCATAGCAGCACAAAAGTCGTATACTGACAGGCTCTCATTCTCAGCATGCGGCGGCAGCAATTCTCTGCCCTGCTAGCATTCGACCCAGCTGGAAAGAAGGACGGAGAGCAGGACGAAGCGCATCATGGCCGCTCATCCGTCGAGGTGCCCAAGGATCACCCCACATAGCCTTAAGGAACTCTCTGTCGTCATCCTCGAGGCCATCCTACACGTCTGCAGCGCAGCCACGCCTCACCTCTCTTACCTTTCACTGGACAGTTGCATCGTCCATGGCACTTCCTCTGGCTCGGCAGGCGTACGACTCATCATCTCTTGCTGCTAATGATCCCACCGGCTGGACCATCACAACTATCTTCGCATGTATCCCGACAACAGCCTTGGGTATCTGGATGGCATACAGAACATCTCTATGGGAGCCGAGGACTATACGGTGACCTTGTTCGACTGTTCTCGGATTTGCGCAGAAAGGAATTGGTCGAGTAAGCGGGCCACGAGCGAGGATGCACTCCATATGTCGTTCAATGCGAGACGAATGTGATGCTGATGATGTCGAGACGAAGCGATGACTCACTTCAGCTGTCATCGGAGTCGATGTCACTGAGCAGTCTGGGTGTGACTCTCAATCCACCAGTAGATCCACGCCAACGCCTTTCAGTGCATCCACAGCCCACTGCGGAAATTTGTCCTTCTCCCCATCATAGAGCTTCCCAAAATACCCCTTGAGAAATTCCGGATACCGATCTTCGATGATCGCATCTCGCACCCTTCGCATCATTCCAAGCAAGTAATGTACATTGTGCATGCTAAGCAGATGCGCTCCGACCGTCTCCTTCGCAGTCGTATGATGGATGAAAGCACGACTTATTCCCAGGCCGCCTTCAGATTCAGATCTGCAGCATACACATCTGCAGCCTTGTTCGATGGGTTGAAAGTCGTATGCGTAGATGGCATTCTTGAGGTTGAAGCACCCGGAGTTTGTGATGGCATTGCCAAAGCGCGCAGTCCGTGTAGGCCAGACGCAGTCGAACATGTCCGCGCCGAGAGCGACGGAGACGAGGATATCTTCTGGGAAACCTACGCCCATGACGTAGCGCGGTTTGTGCGTCGGGAGTAAGCTCGTGCAAGTCCCAACGACTTTGCAAAATTCTGCTTTTGCTTCCCCACCACTGAGACCACCAATTGCGATGCCTGGCGTGTCGCGGGCTACCATCTCTTCGCAACATTCTCGGCGTAATTCCAGGTCGAGACCGCCTTGAATAATGCAGAAGAGGTTCTGGGTTTCGGGTTTCCCGTGCGCGGCTATGCAACGATCCAGCCACCGGACTGAGCGGTGCATGGCTTCTTTGATTCGGGCGTGGTCTGGGGAGGTCGTGGCGATAACGTCGTCGAGTTGCATTATGATGTCAGAGCCAATGGAGTTTTGGAGAGAAATGGAGTGTTCAGGGGTGAGTAGCCTGTGAGGTTTTAGAAAGGAACGAATGGGTGGCGATCGGGAGTGTATACATGGGAGTACCGTCGTGCGGGCTCAAGAAGCGGACGCCTTCTTCGGTGACTTGCGCGAGCTTGAGGAGGGAGACCATCTGAAAGCTGTCGCATCATCAGTGCCGAGTCCTCGGCGGGG